>CM050165.1:238552329-238790074 GCA_027410445.1 Discoglossus pictus
TTTAGTTATTTCATGTAAACGTGTTGTATTAATTTTATAAATCTTTTTTACCCTAGGTTGCTGATCTGAAGAAACATCTCAAAAGTAAGTGGTCTTAATTATTTTATTGTAGCTTAGAATTAGGGTAGCTATATATAGAGATAGCATGCAATGTATATTAGATAGATAGATAGATAGATAGATAGATAGATAGATAGATAGGGGGATGTATTAGTATATTATTACATTATATAATGGGATGTATATTACATAGTGGGATGTATATTACATAGTGGCATGTATATTAGATAGTGGCATGTATATTAGATAGTGGCATGTATATTGATAGGGGTGTATTGTATTTAATTGTATTTTATTGTATTGTATTTTATTTAATTGTATTGGATTGTATGTATTATATGTATGTATTGTATTTTATGTATTATATGTATTTCCTTTTCAGGTGTGTAATTTAAAAAAAAAAAATTGTAGTCAGGGGGGTTGTAATGTATTTTTTTATTTTCTGTAATGTTCCTTTTTTTATTTTTTGTGACTTAGGTTTATTTTTTGTTCTGTAATGTACATTTTTATTTTTGGTGATTTTAGTTTTTCTTATTTTATGTAATGTAGATTTCTGCTTTTTGATGAATTTAGTTACTCGAGGCACACAATACACTCACATTGTGTGACAAACAGCATTTCAACACTTTCTTTCATTGACCGTCATTTTTTGACGGGCAAGTCGCTAGTAGTATAATAATTTGCCAGTAACAAAAAATGTTTATTTTTGGGCAGTGAATACAAAAACATTCTCCTTGAATACAAAAGTACTGTAGTACGTAGAATCATCTAAAAGACAAGCTGACACTCTGTTATATTATCAAAGATAAAGTCAAATAAATCTTTGATAAGTATTGGCCAGTTTTAGAGAAGATGAAGATCATGCTAAAGTACTTATCCCTTCAAATTCTACTACTTGTGGGAGATCTAGACATTTGAAGGAACTTTTGGCACACAGTCATTTGGTAAATGGATTGTAAACCCACATGGTTAAAAAGCTAACTAAAATGTTTTTTTTTTCCTATGTGGATGTTTTAAAGCATATTATAACAAAGAGCCATATTAAATTCCAGCCAATTAATGCCAATGTGTAGATCTTAAGTGCATAAAAAATTCTCCCGGGTTACATCGCTGTTAAACCCCTGCAGTGTCCCCATATTACCCCTTGCTGCAGGGTTCCTGATCGGGACACCCTCTGCATTTCTAAAATTCAAATTTCCAAACACAGGTCCTTAAGTTTGCCTGTAAGTATCCATGTGACACCAAAAATGATGGTTAATTTTAGATGTCTGGCATGGTACTTATAGTACCCCCGTGGCAGGGGTTAATAAGTTATTGTGGGTCCTTTAAGGACCTTTACAGTCCTTTAAGGACCCGCGGGCGGTAATTTGAAATTTTAAATGCAGCGTGTCTCACGATTGGGACCCCCACTGCACAGGTTAATATGGGGACACTGCAAGGGTCCCAATGGAGACGCCCAATATAGGGGGGGTGTTCATTTTAGATGCAGCAAGGATCTTTTGTGTTGCACCACAGCGCATGTAAGAGCTTTCAGAGTCTTTGCGGGTGCTGTGGAGCACACGTTGGGCTTCGGCCTCCACTTGCGTGTTACGGGCTAGCTCACGCGTGACAACGTTGCAATTTAATTTCTGAATTAAAAACGTAGTGGTTACAGGCATGACGAATGAAAGGATTTACATGAAAAAGTTACAACGTTGCTCTCCACGTAGCCTATTCTCGGCCATCCTGCGTGTTACCACGCAAAGTCGGCTGCAAAGTTAAGATGCATCTTAGCACGCAAATAGCGTTTACATTTACGAGCTACGTGTTAACAGGTATCTCCAATTTAATAGGGCTGAGAATTAAGGGAACATTACAATAATCCTTAAGTATTACATAGTATCTAACAGCCCTATTAAATGGGGCTACATGTGAAAAAACGTAGCTCATAACTCAGATTTTATGTGTTACGGGTATTCATTTAGCTCTGTAACGTTGCTCACAGTGGGCTTTACTTGTTAAAACATAGGATGGCAGAGAATAGGCTATGTGCTGAACAACATTGAACTTAAATAAGTTTTAACACGTAGCTACAATTTAATGGTGAGGTAGTTTGTCATGATCCATGATGACAATGAGGTTTCCATGTGATGGGTGACGTTATGCTACCCAATAAGTTTTAAAAAATTAAGCAGGCACTGGAACTCCTTTTGCCCACCGACGAAGCTACTTGTTAGTCATTAAATGTACATATTACGAAGAGGGTTTGTCCTCACATGCAGTGGCTAGGCTGTAGGGTTTGTATTGCACTGTTCAGGTGTGAATGGCATGTATGAAATAACACTCCAGTGTGGGTCTGGAATTTTTGTTATATTTAAAAAAAATACTTCAAGTTTTAAGGATATATTGGACTGTCAGTATGTGTGACAATCACCATAACAAAGACTGTGATTGTTGCATAGATACATGGTAGTTGGGGTTGACAAAAAACTTTTAGTCCATCAAGTTCAACCTTTGTAGATCTCCTCTAATCTTTGTAATATGCAGATTAATTATTAATTAATTGTTAATTGATCCAGCGGAAGGCAAACAGAAAAAAAAAAACATTGAAACATGTACAATTGTCTCAAAAAGAGGGAAGAATAAAATTCTGCCCTGATCCCAGATACTGGCAATCATATTCCTCCCTGGATTAATACTCCTTCTCTAGTTAGCCAGAATAACCCTGAATGTCCTTTTTATTCAAAAATATATTCAATGCCTTTTTAAAGTTATCTATACTGTAGAATCTGCTGTCACCATCTCTTTTAGTAGAGAATTCCACAGTTTAAACACCCTTACTATGAAACCCCCCTTTTTTTTCTTTTTTTGTTTACCTCTAACCACAATGCATGTCCTCTTGTCAGTTGGAAATCTCTTGGCACAAAAAGCTCACTTGACCTTGTATTGACCTTGGATATTTTTATATAAGGTGATCCTATCCCCTCTTAGATAAAAAAAAAATCTAGAGAAAATACACTTAATTTGGTTAGTCTTTCTTCATAACTTTGTACTTTTTCCAGCTCTAAAATATCCTTTTTATCAAGTGGCGCCCAAAACTGTACTCCAAATTCCAAATGAGGGCATACTAGGAATTAGTATAGAGGCAGAATTATATTTGCTTCAATAAATGCTATTTACTCTATATTGTTGTCAGCAAGCACTCCAAAATCCCATTCAATATATGATACCCCTAGATTTGCTCCATTAAGATTATAAATTGCATGGCTATTTTTCCTTCTCAGATGCATAATTTACATTTATTCTTATCAAATCTCATCTGCCATTTAGATGCCCATTTCTCTTATTTATGCAAATCCCTTTGGAGGAAAAGTACATCATTTTCTAATTTAATTACCTTACACAACTTAGTGTAATCAGCAAAAATTGAGACAATATTGTCCAGTCCTACTTCTAAGTCATTTAGAAATATGTTAAAAAGAAGAGGACGTAATACTGAATCCTGAGGAATCCCAGTTACCACTTTAGTCTAATCTGATTACATCATTTTGCTTCCTGTCTTCCATCATTCCATCAGGACCTGGGGCTTTTATAACATTTAATTTACTTTATCAATTAAAGATTTCCTCCTGCATTAATCAAATATTTGGTGAAGGTTGTGTAGCCCCATTTTATTGCAGTGTCCCTACCACTGGTACCTCCCTTGTGTATACTGAAGAAAATAACTTATTTTGCTCATCCTGGTCACTAAACTTCTCAGTAGGTAACCAGATCTATAGAACAAACCTACTTAAGTGTTGTTCCTTCTCTGATGAGTAGCACTGACTTTTTTTGTTCAGTTTGTCTCACCCCAAGGGTGATAGGGGGCTCCAGATATGGACACTGAGGTCCTGTTTGAATCAGCTCTGTAAATCAGTGCACAGTTTTCTGTCTGTTGCAGTAATCAGTGATACAGGTGGGAGTGGGTGTGGCTTGGCCTTTATAAAGGTTTATCTGTGTGCATTTGTGTTAGGTCCTGTTTGAATCAGCTCTGTAAATCAGTGCACAGTTTTCTGTCTATTGCAGTAATCAGTGATACAGGTGAGAGTGGGTGTGGCTTGGCCTTTGTAAAGGTTTATCTGTGTGCATTTGTGTGAGGTTCTGTTTGAATCAGCTCTGTAAATCAGTGCACAGTTTTCTGTCTGTTGCAGTAATCAGTGATACAGGTGAGAGTGGGTGTGGCTTGGCCTGTGTAAGTTATATCTGTGGGCATTTTGTTGTGTTCTGCTGAATCCGTTCTGTGAGGCAGTGCAGTGTTTTCTATCCTGTGCTCATTTATCATTGTACAGGCGAGTAGGCGGGGTCTATTTTAACAAGGGAAGTGCGAGCTTGGGTGCTCGCAATCATTTCTAGTGTAAGTGTAGTTAGTGTGTAGGAGATTAAATAAAAGGAGGAAATCCAAAGAAAAGGGGTATTATAAGAAAAAACAGAAAACAAACGTATATATATTTTTTCTGTTTTGTTTGGATTAAGGTGTAGAAAAGCAATCTTTATACAAATACATTGATTTGTTTTCTCACTGTATTTTTGTAACTGATAATCATGAGTCAGTCTAGTGGTAACCTCACTCAGTGTACATCCTGCCAAATGTATGCACTACTGGAACAGATGGTCCAGGGTCCATACCTCTGTGACAGGTGTGAGCATGTTGCCTCTCTGGAAGCTCAAATTGAAGAACTGGAGAGGATAATTGCAGCACTTAGTGATACTGCTCCACTGGAAAGGGAGGTGGTGCTCACGGAGCACAGTTTAGCTGGGCCTAGTATGGAGGGAGGAGCTGGAGCTAGTGAGGATGTCAAGGGAGGTAAAATAGTAAGTGTACAGCCTGTATAACAGAGTAAATTTGCTGTCCCCTCAAAATAACTCAACATGTCACCAGACCTAAACCCTATTGAGGCATCCTCAAATGGAAGGTGGGGGAGTGCAAGGTCTCTGACATCCACCAGCTCTGTGATGTCATCTTGGAGGAGTGGAAGAGGACTCCAGTGGCATCCTGTGAATCTCTGGTGAATTCCATGTCCATGAGGGTTAAGGCAGTGCTGGAAAATAATGGTGGCCACACAAAATATTGACACTTTGGGCCCAATTTGGACATTTACACTTAGGGTGTACTCACTTTTGTTGCCCACGGTTTAGACATTAATGGCTGTGTGTTGAGTTATTTTGAGGGGACAGCTATTGTACACTTACTTCTTTACATTGTAGCATAGTGTCATTTCTTCAATGTTGTCACATGAAAATATATAATAAAATATTTACAAAAATGTGAGGGTGTACTTACTTTTGTGAGATACTGTAGCTTATCTCCTTAGTACCAAATTTGTAATTCATCCAACCAGCCCCAGGACCACAAACCCCTGATTGAGAGAGCCCCTGTGCTTTCAGCCAATCACTGAAGCACCTACCATAGCCATTTCTGATTGTCTCCTGAGTGGCAGGGAGGGACATACGAATGTGACCAAGGGCCATGCTGGCAGTCATACCAGCAATGTTTATTTTGTTGTTAATTATAGCACCTAGTTCTTTGTTGTAAAGAAGTATAATAAAGGAACTAGATAATAAAGTGTTATACCCCCTTGAGGACAGATATGGGACAAATAGGGGATTCCTGAACCCATGGATACCTAAGGGTAGATTAATTAGCTTGTGCCGATTCAAGTCCATCAGAAGACTAAGTTGTGATCGAAATAAAAGTTACAGTGCCTGTACATAGAAATTATAATTATAAACTATTAAAAAAAAAAATAATTACATAATTTCTGTATTTCTCTCGGACCATCATTAAAAATCTTTAAACTGTATATTTGTTTTTGTTCTCATTTAGACTTAGCAAAGGGACGAAGGACATATTTTCCCCAATTCCATGAAAAGGAACACATTTGTTTATACTCTTGTCTATTCAATGTCTGCTAACATACTGAAGACAACGGGTGTCGATCCATACAAGGGTGATCCATTTTTCATGAGTTGGTGCAATAGAAATGCAATTGGTTTTCCAAAGTTTATTTAGAATATTTGTTTTCTTAGGCATTCCTAGGCCAATACTCCAACCCTAAAATCCTGAAATTAAACAAGGACAGTGCTCTTTAAATAGATTTAATAGTTTCTTCCACTGTCCTCCAATTTGTGAACAGTATTATAAGCACTGTAATTCCAAAATATAATTAGCGTATTATCTCTAATTGGATTTAATTGGATTTACATACAAATTAGAGGATATAATCACACATTCCTAGTGTCATTAAAAATGTATGGCACATTCTATATGATAGTGATTAGATATTTGTAGATCTACTTTTACTCAGACAAGTAAAGTGTGTTTATTTCCTGTGTGCCGTGATTTGCACCACTTAGTGATATTGCTCCACTGGAATGGGAGCTGGTGATCACTGAGCACAGTTTCAATGGGCCTAGCATGGAGGGTGGAGATGCGGCTAGTGAGAATGCCCAGGGAGGTAGCCGTGTTACAGTTACAAGGGAAAGCAGGGGGATCAGGAGGAGGAGGCAAGCCAGTTCTGAGTTGGCAAGCACCAGCAGATTTGCCAGATTGAGAAAAACTGTTCGGGATGTCCATTTAGGAATAGCAATGCCAGATAGAGCTGTTCCCTCTAACAGCCAGAAGAACAGCTCTACTGGAGGAGTGGGAGGGCAGAATAGGCAGAGAAGCAGGCAGGATTTGGTGGTAGAGGACTTAATAATTAGGAAGGTAAGAAGGGTGGTTTGTCACCCAGATCCCAGCAATCGAACAGTTTGCTGTCTCCCGGGTGCTCGGGTTTGGCATGTTGTGGATCGGGTAGATAAATTATTAGGAGGGGCTGGAAATTAACCAGCCTTCTTGGTACATATTGGTACCAATGACAAAGTTAGTGGAAGATGGAGTGATAGCCCAGGGAGACAGATGGAGCTTAGGGAGGTTAATGCATGGCTAAAAAAGTGGTGCACTAAGGAGGGTTTGGGGGTTTTAAAGCACTGGGCTGATTCCTCACTCGGGTACAATCTCTATAGCAGGGATGGATTGAACTTTAATGATGAGGGAGATGCTGTGCTAAGGGAAAGGATGGTAAAATGGCTGGGGAGTTTTTAAACTAATAGGTGTCAGGGAAGGACTAGATAGAAGTAATGGGGTAATAAGTGTAGAGTGGGTAAGTAATGAATTAACTAGTCATGTGGAAGGAAGTGGGTGAAGGGTTAGTATAGTTAATAGGGAGGTTCTGCTAAGTAACTCAAGTATAGTGGAAGGCACTCCAGAAGTACAGACTCATAACATAAGGTGTGTACTTGCTAATGTCAGAAGCTTGGAAAATGGGAGAGTTAGAATTATTAGCAGTAAATAGAGATGTCGCAAATAGTTCGCCGGCGGACTGTTCCCGGCGAACATAGCATGTTCGCGTTCGCGGCGAACTGCGAACATATGCGATGTTCGATCCGCCCCTATACTTTATCATTGAGCAAACTTTGACCCTGCACCTCACAGTCAACAGACACATTCCAGGCAATCAGCAGCATACACTCCCTTCCAGAGCCTTCAACCTCATGGACAGCAGCCATTTTGGAATCATAACTAACTTGCAGTCTTACTGAGAGGAGGGAGAGTGTAGGTGATGCTGATTGAATAGGGAAATCAATAGCTAGGCAAGTTTATTCAGTGTCCAGTGCAGTGCTGAAGGACTCATCAGATCTCTGCTGTAAACACAGCACCCCAAAAGCACTTTTTAGGGC
The DNA here is from genome assembly GCA_027410445.1 of Discoglossus pictus. Classification (NCBI taxonomy): domain Eukaryota; kingdom Metazoa; phylum Chordata; class Amphibia; order Anura; family Alytidae; genus Discoglossus; species Discoglossus pictus. Next base: position 238,560,127 of record CM050165.1, read on the forward strand.
TATAACATCATTTGTTTTGTTTGTTTTTTTCTGTCGAATCTAACTTCATTTGCCTGTCTCCCTGCTAGGACCTGCTAGCAAGTGTGTGTGTCAGGCTCACAACTTATACTGTTTGTGCACAGTGCAACCAATACAATCTTGTTTACTAGTTGTCTACTTTTAAAAAAACAAAACTTTTATTTTGTTAAATCTTAGTTCATTTGCCTGACGGCCAATCTAAGTTCATTTGCCTGACAGCTAGCCAGTGTGTGTGTCAAGCTTACAAGTATTGTGCCAAGTTCAACCAATCCAATCTAGTGGTGTACCAGCAGTCTACATTTAAAAAAACAATAATTTTATTTTCTTAAATCTAAGTTCATTTGCCTGACCGCCAATCTAAGTTCATTTGCCTGACCGCTAGCCAGTGTGTGTGTCAGGCTTACAAGTACTGTGCTAAGTTCAACCAATCCAATCTAGTGATGTACCTACAGTCTACATTTAAAAAAACAATATTTTTTTTTTCTTAAATCTAAGTTCATTTGCCTGACCGCCAATCTAAGTTCAATTGCCTGACCGCTAGCCAGTGTGTGTGTCAGGCTTACAAGTATTGTGCCAAGTTCAACCAATCCAATCTAGTGGTGTACCAGCAGTCTACATTTAAAAAAACAATAATTTTATTTTCTTAAATCTAAGTTCATTTGCCTGACCGCCAATCTAAGTTCATTTGCCTGACCGCTAGCCAGTGTGTGTGTCAGGCTTACAAGTACTGTGCCAAGTTCAACCCATCCAATCTAGTTGGGGTATGAGCAGTTTACATTTAAAAAAACAATAATTTTATTTTCTTAAATCTAAGTTCATTTGCCTGACCGCCAATCTAAGTTCATTTGTCTGACCGCTAGCCAGTGTGTGTGTCAGGCTTACAAGTATTGTGCCAAGTTCAACCAATCCAATCTAGTGGTGTACCAGCAGTCTACATTTAAAAAAACAATAATTTTATTTTCTTAAATCTAAGTTCATTTGCCTGACCGCCAATCTAAGTTCATTTGCCTGACCGCTAGCCAGTGTGTGTGTCAGGCTTACAAGTACTGTGCCAAGTTCAACCCATCCAATCTAGTTGGGGTATGAGCAGTTTACATTTAAAAAAACAATAATTTTATTTTCTTAAATCTAAGTTCATTTGCCTGACCGCCAATCTAAGTTCATTTGTCTGACCGCTAGCCAGTGTGTGTGTCAGGCTTACAATTACTGTGCCAAGTTCAACCAATCCAATCTAGTTGGGGTACCAGCAGTCTACATTTAAAAAACAATAATTTTATTTTCTTAATTCTAAGCTCATTTGCCTGACCGCTAGCCAGTGTGTGTGTCAGGCTTACAAGTACTGTGCCAAGTTCAACCAATTCAATCTAGTTGGGGTACCAGCAGTCTATACATTTAAAAAAAAAAAAAAATTATTTTCTTAAATCTAAGTTCATTTGCCTGACCGCCAATCTAAGTTAATTTGCCTGACCGCTAGCCAGTGTGTGTGTCCTTCTTTCAAGTACTGTGCAAGAGAGCATGTTGTGTGCATGCTTGAGCTCCAAACAAAAGGCTTTTTAGGGTCTTAGTCCCTCAAATACAAGTTTTATTTTAACACTTTTCTGTTTATAAGCACTTTGTGCACGGTGTTGTTAATTTTTGGGAGTTTTTGTGGTATTTTTCTTAGTTTAATTTAAGTTTTAGTTTTCTGGGGGTCAGGCTCAACTCTCTATCCCAGGAGAGTGAGCTGTCTCCTGGATACTTTGCCACACCCCTCCCTTAGCACTACACCTTCACTCCTGGAGCTTTGTTACTTTGACTTTTTTTCTCTTAAAAAGTTTATTAGGTTTTGTTGAAGTTTTGTTTGTTTGGTGTTGGGTTTTTATGTTTTGGGGGAGAGAAGACAAGTAACATCTTTGTAGGCAGTGGGGGGGAAAACAATTAGATTTTTTGTTGTTAAGGCTTTTTTTTAACATCTGACACAGAGACACAGAGGGGTTAAAAAGCCTCTGTGTTCTCTGTGTTGTTGCATTTAGTAACACCTTGCAACAGGCCATTAACCCTTCCACTGCCAAACATCATCTCTCTCTCTCCCTTAGTTTTTGTCTCCCTTAGTTTTGTCTTTTTGTTTCTTTTTCACACTTTTATATTTAAAAAAAAAAGAAAACAGTAGAAAATCATAAAACAAAAAATAAAAATAAATAAAACAAATAAACTAAAAAAAAAAAAAAGGGTCTAAACATGAGGGATAAGACCATTAAGAAGCCTCAGGGGTCAAAAGGGGGAATAATGGCCCCTGAAAATCCTAGCTGCAGCACTGCACAGCATAGGCCCCAGGCAGATAAGGCAGCCCCAGCTCCTGGTGGTTCTGCCAGCAGACCTACCCCTGTGGCTAATACCTGGTCACAGGTGGTTTCTGCTGGCCCCAGTAATACCACCGCTGGGGCTGAGGGGCAGATCACCAGGAAGCATGGGGTTAAATGTCAGATGTCTGGGGTCTACAGCATTGATATCTATCTGCGTGCTGCAGCTAATGTCATCAGCCCCTCTGTTATAGTAGCAGCCAGCAAAATGTACGGGAAAGCAGTTTTTTTTACCCGTACTCTGGCTGCTGCACACATTCTTATACAGAGAGGCATCACAGTGGGGGGATTATATGTCCCAATAGAACCCCTGGAAGGGTTGGGCACAAAAGTAACACTCTCTAATGTGCCCCCCTTCCTACCAGACTCCCTCCTGCGCCCCCACCTGCTAACCCTAGGGGAAGTAAAAACACCATATATAAAAATTCCCCTGGGGTGCAGAGAGAGAGCACTTCGTCATGTGCTCTCTTTCAAGAGGCAGGTACAAATGTGCCTGCCTCAGGGCGCAGAAAACATAGAGGGGTCTTTTGGGGTTCCATTTGAGGGGGTGCTGTACAGGATTTTTTACAGCACTACGGAGGTGCAGTGCTATCATTGCAAAGGGTTGGGGCATACACGTAGGAATTGTCCTAATGTAAAGCATCATGCCCCAGCCCCAGCAAATGGCACCTCCGTCAGTACGGCACCCATCCCCGCTGAGCCCATAACAGCGGGGACCTCAAGGGTCATAGCCCCCCCACAGAGCTCAGTCAAGGAGGCCGTTCCTCAAGCCACCACCACGGCCTCCAAACCCCCTTCTTCCCCAAAAAAGCCATCTGTGTCTGTGGTCTCCAGCAAGACTGCAGACACGGGGAAAAAGGGGAAGAATGTCACCGGTCCTCCCAGTGTCACAGCTGCATCTCCCAAGTCCCAATCTGCCCCCACCATAATTACATCAGTTAGTGTGGGGGCACAGTGTAAGCAGAGGGATAATAAGCCCTCTGCAGGGGAGGCAGCTAGTGGCAGCTCCTCTTCCAGGAGTGACGTCCCCAGGAAGAGGAAGCATAAAACCAACAGGGAGGTTGCTGATAAGTGGGAAGTGCTCTATAGTGGAGCACCTCCCTCTAAAAGCAAGAAGAGGAACAAAACATCTCCTCCTCATCCGGTGACATTGTCTGGCCCAGTTATTAAGCTCAGCCAGCCGGTGCCAGACCACACATCTCTCTCTCCAGACCCTATAGGGGTTAATGCGGAAAAGGGTCTGGAGGAAAAGCAGGGGCAAGAGGGTCTCCCAAGTGAGGCAGGGGTAGACAAGAAAGATCAGGTTCTGCCTCTGGCCTTTGAGGGGGGACCCAACAAAGCCCCTGCTGAATGGGTAGTCAGTGTCCCTGAGGTGCTGAGCTTCAAGGGCACCAGTCAGTCTCCTCCTCCAGTGTCACTCTCTAGTGACGTACCTCGGGCTTTGTTAGAGCCCCAGGCCGAGTCACTACTGGAGGGGGGGAATATAGGCATGACCCCCCTTCAGGACCCCATGGATTTGTCTGTCAGGGGGGATGTGGCACAAGGGGAAGTGGAAATGGGGGAGGGTGATAAAACAGGTTTTCCTGTTAACATCATGGAAGAGCCTGTCTACCCTCCTCAGCCGTCCACTGACCCTAACATCAGTGCCATCCAAGCTGAGCAAGCAGCGGTGGAACTGGCAGAGGAGGCATATAAAGCCTCCAAGGCTTCCATTAAGGAAGCCATGCCAGCCACTGCTGTCCAGCCAGCTACCCCTGAATGCACTCCTGAAGCTACAGGGGTGCAGCAGCAATCCAAGGGTCCATTATTTACCTTGAAGGGTGCTAAAGGGACTCCTTCTGTATCATCTAAGAGGGGGTCCCTGAGAATAAAGCTGAGGAAACTGACTCCAGCCGGGGAGGATGGAGTAAAAGCCCTCAGCCAAGAGGAGCCCAGGGGTGACCCACTAGAAGGAACATCAGATTCTGGGTGGGTTATCCCTGTCAAGGAAATAGATCTATTCCTTGAGAGCACCCTTCATGGACAAAAGAAAAGGAAGGTGCGGCTGGCCTTGGAGAGGTGGAAGAATATGTCGTTTATTCTCCACTCTCTCCAGCAATATCTAGTGGTCAGCACTAGGGCCAAGAATTCTGGGACTGCGGAGCATCTCCGCATCCGGAAATTCTATAAAATGTGCGTGTCCTATCAGCAGTCTCAAGGGTCTGAGGAATGCACAATTCCTGACACGCAGTAATGGCTTTGCACATCAGCACGCTAAATACCAATGGCTGTCAAGACAGTTTCCGCAGGTTCCAGGTACTCTCCTATTTATATCAGGGAGGGTACTCTGTGAGCTTCCTGCAGGAAACTCACACCACTCCAGAGGCTGAGGCCTCGTGGCAACTGGAGTGGAGAGGCAGGGTCTTCTTCAGCCACTTCACATCGGCGTCATGTGGAGTGGTGACCCTGTTCTCAGAGTCTTTTCAGCCAGAGCTGCTGCTTGTGAAAGCTGTTATCCCAGGCCGTCTAATCCACCTCCGGGTCCGAGAGCAGGGTAGCATCATTAACCTAGTTAATATATATGCCCCTGCTGGAGGGCTCGAGAGAGTGAGGTTCCTCGCCAGACTGTCCCAGTTTTTGGAGACGGTTGACGCAGATGAGTGTTTGGTACTCGGGGGTGATTTCAACTGCACCCTCGACGCTCTGGACCGGAATAGTCCAGAGCCGTACCCGCCTTCTGCGTCAGCCCTGCGGGAGATCATCGCCCGCTTCTCCCTGGAGGACATCTGGCGAGAGCAGAACCCAGGGGCATCAGACGGTTTCACCTACGTCAGGGTGAGAGCCGGTCTGGTGTCCCACTCCCGGATCGACAGACTATATATATATCTAGTCACTATATGTCACGAGTCGGTTCTTGTGCCATTAGGCTGGCTCCGTTCACAGACCACAACTGTGTGTCTGTGACAGTGGCGCTAACGCCAACAGCGCCACGAGCCACCTATTGGCACTTCAACAATGCTTTGTTGAAGGACCAGGGGCTCGTGACATTGATCCGGGAGTTTTGGACGGACTGGAGGGGTTGCAAGGGGGACTTTGCCACGTTAAAACTGTGGTGGGACGTGGGCAAGGTTCATTTGCGACTTCTGTGTCAGGAATATACCAAGGGTGCGAGTGGGCAGCGCGAAGCTGAGTTGGAGTCACTCCGGGGGGAGGTACTCCATCTGGAGCAGAGGCTGTTCACTTGTAGGGACCAATCCCTGCAGAGCGAGTATGTAGAGAGGAAGGGTGTCCTCTGTGACCTGGAACGACACCAGGCCAAGGGGGCATACGTGCGCAGCCGCTTAGGTTTTCTCAAAGATCTAGACCGCGGCTCGCGCCTCTTCTACTCACTGGAGAAAAAGGGGGGTAACAGTAGGCACATCACCTGTCTTCTAGATGAAGACGGTGCCCCCCTTACAGATCCGGAGAGTATCCAGGATAGAGCCCGGAACTTTTATAAAGATCTTTACTCTCCGGATCCCATTTCTCCAGACGCCTGCAGGGTGCTATGGGAGGGGCTCCCCACAGTCAGTGAGGGTGTAAGAGAGCGGCTTGATATACCACTATCTTTTCAAGAGCTCTCTGAAGCCCTCCGTGCCATGTCCTGTGAAAAGTCTCCAGGACTGGACGGACTGACTGTAGAGTTTTTCCAATTTTTCTGGGAGACTCTGGGACCTGATTTCCATCTGGTCCTTGGGGAAGCCCTGGAGACCGGGGAGATGCCCCTGTCTTGTCGCAGGGCAGTACTTGCCCTGCTGCCCAAAAAGGGGGATCTCCGGCTTATTAAGAACTGGCGACCGGTCTCTCTGCTCAGCACGGACTACAAGATTGTAGCTAAAGCCATCTCGCTTAGACTTGGGTCTGTGCTGGCAGAATTGGTTCACCCTGACCAGTCCTATGCGATCCCGGGCCGGACTATCTTTGATAGTATCTTTCTGGTCCGGGATCTATTGCATTATTCTCGCAGGACTGGTCTGTCACTCGCCTTTCTCTCTTTAGATCAAGAGAAGGCGTTTGACAGGGTGGACCATGGTTACCTCATAGCCACTCTGCAAGCGTACGGCTTTGGCCCACAGTTTGTGGGCTTTATAAGAACGCTGTACGCCTCTGCAGAGTTTTTACTTAAAATCAATTGGTCCCTAACAGCACCTTTGGTATTTGGACGAGGGGTGCGTCAAGGATGTCCCTTGTCTGGACAGTTATATGCACTGGCCATTGAGCCTTTCCTCTGCCTACTGAGGAAAAGGCTCACAGGGCTGGTGCTAAAAGATCCAGACATGCGGATTGTCCTTTCAGCTTATGCTGACGATGTGCTCCTCGTGGCCCAGGATCCAGTTGATCTTGAGCTGGCAAAACAGTGCCAGGAGGTATATTCAGCTGCCTCCTCCGCTCAGATCAACTGGTCCAAATGCACAGGCCTTTTAGAGGGTAGTTTACAGGTAGACTCTTTGCCTCCCACGTTTCGTGACATCACGTGGGAGGCAGATGTCATTAAATATCTGGGGGTCCACCTGTCCGCTGCGGACGCTTCCGTCCCAGACAACTGGAGGGAGTTAGAGGGCAGTGTCCTCTCTCGTCTGGGACGATGGAGGGGTCTAGCAAAAATGCTTTCCCTTAGGGGGCGGACTCTAGTGGTGAATCAGCTGGTGGCTTCTCAGATCTGGCACCGGCTGATTTGTCTGAGTCCGACCCCCGAGTTTGTCACCAATATCCAGAGGAATTTGTTAGATTTCCTCTGGATGGGAAGGCATTGGGTCTCTGCAGGGGTGGCAAGTCTGCCTTTGGTGGAGGGTGGACAGGGAGTAGTTTGTGTGTGCTCCCAGTTGTCCACCTTCCGCCTTCAGTACCTGCAGAGATACCTATATGCAGATCCCTCTCCGCAGTGGTGCGCACTGGCATCCAGCTTTTATCGCCAGTTGCGCAACCTGGGGTATGACCGGCAATTATTTCTGATCAGGCCCGAGGGGTTTGGGAGAGACCTCTCTGTGTTGCCGGCATACTACCAGGAAACCCTCAAGGCCTGGAGCATGGTCTCCGTGACCAGGCAGGGCGTGCCTTTGGGGGATGAAATATTCACAGAGCCCCTGCTATTTAATGCAGCAGTGGGGGCTCCAATGTTACAGTCCCCCAGTATCATCCGCCGCCTTAGTCATGCACGGATGACCCGAGTCGGGGATCTCCTGGAATACGGGCGTTCTGATTGGGTGTCACCCCAGGAGCTTGCGCTCCGTTTGGGATATGTGACGCCCAAAGTCTCAGGGCGCTTGCTCCAGGAGATTAGAGATGCCATCTCCCCCGACTCGCGCACCTTCCTTCGCGGGGCTTTGCAGGCCGGAGTGCCACATGCACCTTTCAACACCCCTTCTCCGGCTGTTTGCATTGGACACAAGCCCCGTGTTTCCCCTCAGGCTCCTCCTGTCCCCAACCTCTCGAGGTTGAGGGACATACCCTCGGCATGCTTTCGCGGCATGCCGAGGAAGAGCTTATATTCTCTCGTGCTCCATACAGTGCACTTCCTTGCCCTCGTGACCCGTCCCGATACCATCTGGAGGCGGGTCCTACCAGCTGACGAGGGCAAGAGGCCCACCGGGGACTTGAGTTGGAGAGTGCTCCATGGTGCACTGAGCACGGGAGAGTACTTAGCTAAATTCACGGACTCTCCCTCCACTTGTCCATTCTGTGGAAAGGGAGAGTCCGTGTATCATATTTATTTTAGTTGCGCCAGACTGCAGCCCCTCTTGTCACTCTTGAGGGGCCTCCTCCTGCAGTTCTGGCTGCATTTCTCCCCTCACATTTTTATTTTTGGGCGCCCAGTGTCCCGGGGCAATAAGGCCAGGGACCTCCTCGTCAACCTGCTCCTGGCATTAGCCAAATTGGCTATATATAAGTCCAGGAAGCAGTGTTTGATAGGGGGGGTTCCCTTGTCACCTGAGGCCATGTTCCGGGTGCTGGTGCGCTCCCGTATCCGGGCAGAGTACCACCTGGCTTTGTCCACTGGGGGAATGGATGAGTTTGTCTCCCAGTGGGCTGTAGATGGTGTGCTCTGCTCGGTATCCCCCCATTCGGTTTCTTTTTCTCTTAACCTCCTAAAATGATTTTTATTTAGTTTACAGATCATGTTACTCATAATGTCAAAATACACTGTGCCAAGTTCAACCAATCCAATCTAGTTGGGGTACCAGCACTCTACATTTAAAAAAAACAACACTTTTTTAATGTGTAATCTAATTTCATTTGCTTGCCTGCCTGCCAGTGTGTCTTAGGCTCACATCGTATACTGTGCCCACTTGCCCAGTCAGTGCCACCACTCATATCTGGTGTAACAGTCAGTAGTGCACATTTAAACAAAGAATACAATTTTGACTGTAATACATTGAATAGCAGTTACTTGTTTGCAAGCGTCTGTGTCAGGCCTACAGCGACTATTCTGCCAACTTCTGCAAGTGCACAGTGCCACTCATATCTGTTGTCACAGTAGCTTGCACGCATATTACCATTAATCAGAAAAAAAATGACAGGCAGAGGCAAGACACCCCGCAGGGCCCGTCGTGGTCGTGGTGCTGTGATTCCCTTTGGCCCTACAATAATGCCCAGTGTTCAGAGGCCAGTTACCCTGAACCTGAAAAGTTCAGAGGACGTAGTTGACTGGCTAACACAGGACACCCAATCTTCTACAGCTTCCGCTTGGAACATTGACGCACCATCCTCCTCCAGCTTAGCTTCGGGCACCTCTCAAGTTACCACTCGCACGCCTGCCGCCACCACCAACACTAGTACCACAGCCGATTCAATTTATCAGTCAGAAGAGTTATTTACACATCAGTTTGAAGAAATGAGTGATGCGCAACCATTATTGCCAGAGGATGTAGATAACAGGGATATGTCTCAGTCAGGCAGCAGTACACACATGTACGTACGATGTGATGATGATGATGTACCTGCTGCTGCTTCCTTTGTTCAGTTGTCAGATACAAGTGAGGCGGGTGATGATGATGACGATGCGTCCGTGTATGCCACGTGGGTGCCCGCTAGAAGAGAAGAAGAACAGGGGGAAAGTTCAGATGGGGAGACAGAGAGGAGGAGGAGACGAGTTGGAAGCAGAGGGAGGTCATGGCAACGAGCTAGTGGCACAGTCAGACAGCATGCATCAGCACCCGAGGTCAGCCAGACAGCACGCCAATCAACGCATGCTGTTGCCACCACCAGAATGCCGTCACCGCAGAGCTCAGCAGTGTGGCATTTTTTTTGTGTGTCTGCCTATGACAACAGTGATGCCATTTGCACACAGTGCCAAAAGAAATTGAGTCGTGGGAAGTCCAACACCCACCTAGGTACAACTGCTTTGCGAAAAGGCATGTGGGTATTTTATGTTGGGATGACCATGAGATAAAATTTTGTGTCCATCTGATATTGTCCCTAGAGATGTCGCGAATAGTTAGCCGGCGGACTGTTCCCGGCGCACATAGCATGTTCGCTGCGAACTGGGAACATATGCGATGTTCGATCTGCCCCCTATAATTTATCAGTGAGCACACTTTGACCCTGCAACTCACAGTCAGCAGACACATTCCAGCCAATCAGCATCATACCCTGCCTTCCAGACCCTTTAATCTCATGGACAGCAGCCATTTTGGAATCATAACTAACTTGCAGTCTTACTGAGAGGAGGCTGAGTGTAGGTGATACTGCATCAATAGGGAAAACCATAGCTAGGCTACTGTACACAGTGTGCAATACATTCCTGAAGGACTCTTTTGATCTCTGCTGCAAGGACACCCCTGTGTCTCTTCCCCCCCTTATCATCATCCTCCCCTCACCTTAACACCCAACTCTAACACCCCTCACACTTATCCATAACACCCATCAACCTAACACCTAACCCTAACACCCCTCACACTTATCCCTAAGACCTAACACCCCTCACACTTATTCCTAACATGCCTCACCCTAACACCCCTTACACTTATCCGTAACAACCCTCACCCTAACACCTAACCCTAATACCCCCTCACACTTATCCCTAATACCCCTTACCCTAACACCTAACCCTAACATCCCTTACCCTAACACCCATCACACTTATCCGTAACACCCCTCACTCTAACACCTAACCCTAATACCCCCATACACTTATCCCTAACAGCCATTACAATAACACCTAACCCTAACATCCCTTACCCTAACACCCATCACACTTATCCCTAACAGCCCTTACCCTAACACCTAACCCTAACACCCCTCACACTTATCCCTAACACCCCTCACACTAACACCTAACCTTACCACCCCTCACACTTATCCCTAACACCCCTTACCCTAACCCTAACACCCCTCACACTTATCCCTAACACCTAACCCTAACATCCCTCACCCTAACACGCCCCACACCTATCCCTAACACCCCTCACCCTAACACCTAACCCTAATACCCCCTCACACTTATCACTAACAGCCCTTACCCTAACACCTAACCCTAACACCCCTCACACTTATCCCTAACACCTAACCCTAACATCCCTCACCCTAACACTCCCCACACTTATCCCTAACACCCCTCACCCTAACACCTAACCCTAACACCCCTCACACTTATCCCTAACACCCCTCACCTTAACCCTAACACCCCTCACACTTATCCCGAACACCCCTTACCCTAACCCTAACACCCCTCACACTTATCCCTAACATCCCTCACCCTAACACCCCCACACTTATCCCTAACACCCATCACCCTAACACCTAACCCTAACACCCCTCACACTTATCCCTAACACCCCTTACCCTAACCCTAACACCCCTCACACTTATCCCTAACACCTAACCCTAACATCCCTCACCCTAACACCCCCCACACTTGTCCCTAACACCCCTCACCCTAACACCTAACCCTAATAGCCCCTTACACTTATCCCTAACAGCCCTTACCCTAAGACCTAACCCTAACATCCCTTACCATAACACCCATCACACTTATCCCTAACACCCCTAACCCTAACACCCCTCACACTTATCCATAACACCCATCAACCTAACACCTAACCCTAACATTCTCACACTTTTCCCTAAGACGTAACACCCCTCACACTTATTCCTAACATGCCTCACCCTAACACCCCTTACACTTATCCCTATACCCCTCACCCTAACACCCCTCACACTTAGCCCTAACACCCCTCACCCTAACACCTAACCACTTCACCCTTATCCCTAACACCCCTTACCCTAACACCCCTCACACTTATCCCTGTGTCTCTTCCCCCCCTTATCATCAAGGGAGGGGGGAGGATGATGAGGGAGGGGGGAAGAGACACAGGGGAGGATGATGAGGGAGGGGGGAAACAGACACAGGGGAGGATGATGAGGGAGGGGGCAAAAAGATACAGGGGAGGGTGATGAGGAAGGGGGGAAAGAGACACAGTGGAGGATGATGAGGGAGGGGAGGAGAGACACAGGGGAACATGATGAGGGAGGGGGAAAAGAGACACAGGGGAGGATGATGAGGGAGGGGGGAAAGAGACACAGGGGAGGATGATGATGGAGGGGGGAAGAGACACAGGGGAGGATGATGAGGGAGGTGGGAGGATGATGAGGGAGGGAGGATGAGACAAAGGGGAGGGTGATGAGGAAGGGGGGAAAGAGACACAGGGGAGGATGATGAGGGAGGGGGTAAAGAGATACAGGGGAGGATGATGATGGAGGGGGATGTTAGGTTATTTATGCCCTTTCTGGATTAAAACCAGACTCTGCATCAACTATGTAATTTTCCGTGGGAGTTTTGACATGGATCTCCCTCCGGCATGCCACAGTCCAGGTGCTAGTCCCCTTAAAACAACTTTTCCATCACTATTGTGGCCAGAAAGAGTCCCTGTGGGTTTTAAAATCCGCCTGCCCATTGAAGTCTATGGCGGTTCGCCGGGTTCTCCGGTTCGCGAACATTTGCGGCGGTTCGCGTTTGCGAACCGAAAATGTTATGTTCGCGACATCACTAATTGTCCCCCGTTTGTCTATAGGGGAAAAAACCCTGTTTGGTCTTTATGGATTATGGAGGGGAGAAATCGCAAAATCCTGTTTGCCATTAATTTGGCCAAAATTTTTATATCCCCGTTTAGGAGTGATATGGGGCAGTAATTTTTAAGTTCTAATGGGTCTCGTTGTTCTTTCGGGAAACATATCATATTTGCATGGTTTAGTTCTTGTGGCATGGGAGAGCCTTCTAAAATTTGATATAAAAGTGTGTCTAAGTGGGGTAATAACAAGTCTATAAAAGTTTGGTAATAGAGATTTGTAAATCCATCCGGGCCCGGGTAGCTATGTGTATTTTGAATGCTAAAGCCATTAATTGGAATAGTTTGTTCTAGGATTGAGATAAGTTTTTTTTATGTGTATCCCCAGTAAGCAGGATTCCATTGAAAGAGAAATATCCTTTTGCAAGGATTGGAGGCCCGAGATTTAGCTGAAGTCTTTTATAGTGGACATGAGTGCTGGTATAGAGAGAAGGGGCTTGGTCAGGGTGCAAAGCATATCGTCCGCGAAAAGGGAACACTTAAACTGATGGTGTCCTACTTGAACCCCCTGGATGGCATGGTTGGTTCTGATTGCCTGCGCTAGGGGTTCAATGGCAAGAGCAAAGAGCAGTGGGGAGAGTGGGCATCCCTGCCTGGTCCCTCTCTGTACTTGGATTTTGGCCTTATGGTCCCCTGGTATCTTTAACTTAGCTACTGGTGAGTCGTAGTACCTTCTGAGCAGGTTGAGAAAGCGTCCCTCAAATCCAAACTTATCTAGCATTTTGTACATATATGGCCATTCCACCGTATCAAAAGCCTTCTCTATGTCTAGGGCTAGAGGGCAAACTGGGCGTTCAGAACCCTCCTAACATTATCTCCTGCCTCTCTGAAAGGAATAAACCCCGTTTGGTCCTTTTGTATTTAGTCCAGTAAAAAGTTAAATATTTGTTTGGCCATAATTTTAGCTAGGATCTTGACATGCACATTTATCAGGGGTATGGGGCGATAATTTTTAACTTCTAAAGGGTCCCTATCCTCTTTTGGAAAGACTATGAGGTCGGCCTGATTCAATTAAGGGGGCATAGGTTCTCCATTTAGTATAGTGTTAAACAAAGATGTTAGGTGTGGGGGTAAGCAAGGGCTAAAGTTTCTTAAAGTACAGATGAGTAAAACCGTCTAGCCTTGGGGACTTGCCAAATTTAAGATCTTGGATTGTAGATTTAACTTCCTCTTGGGATATGTCTAGGTTCAAGCTGTCCAATTGAGGTACAGGTATTTTGTGGATTTCTTGCTGTAGTAGGAAGGACTCTATGTCAGATCTGCTGCAGTGGGATTGGGATGAATATATGGTCTGATCAAAGTTTTGAAATGTTTCTTGGATAGCATTGGGGCTAAAGGAGGTTTGGCCATCAGGTAGTCTAAAGATACTGTATATTATGTCCTCTCTTGGGGGGTAAAGACACTAATAATTCCTCCAATAAAATTCTGTTTTTTATGTGGGCAAGGTCCCTGGTTAGCCCCTTGGGTTATCTGTTCAAAATAGTTGTGCAGAGACTATGGGGTCTGTTAGCCTCCTTGTCCCCGTGTGGCCGTTTAGAATCCCTGCTGCTGCATGTTTCAGCTTTATTAAGGTGTAATTGTACAGCGTTTGACTCAAGTAGCTGCCTGTGCTGGGTCAGTTTGGCTTAATTGCTGGGCTCTTTTCCTGCCAAGATGGCGACCGTAAGTCCATGGGCCTCTATGTCCCCTTCACTACCTTTGTCCCCGCTTGTGTGCTTATTTGGGATGGCCCCCTTTATATCTCTGGCCCGTGACATTCTCAGGTCCCCCCCTCAATCTCTGAGTGTGGGTATGCAGGGTTGGGGCGTTGAATCAGGCCTACCTTCTTCTCTGCTCACTGCAAGATCAACAATACCTAATTTTTCAGGCATGTGTACATGCCTAATTTTTCTGGCCTCTGGTGCTGCACTGTGGCTTCAACAACCAAACCCCCAAAAAAGGCACATAACAGGGATTAAATTGATAGGAGTAGTACTACTTAACACACCACTCATATCTGGTGTAACAGTAGTGTACATTTAAAACAAAAAAAAAATTCTACTGTAATAGATTGCATAGCAGTTAGTTGTCTGCAAGCGTGTGTGTCAGACCTACAGCGTCTACTGCCAACTTCTGCAAGTGCACAGTGCCACTCATATCTGTTGTCACAGTAGCTTGCACGCATAGTACCAATCTGTCAAAACCTGTAATGATGAATGAGGTCTAGAGTAGCCTTGTTCCCTTATCCTCTACAGGTTGAGACCTAATGTTTGGGTGACTCCAGACCAACACATGAGTACACGCAGCACACAAAATTAAAGCCGCCATCCTCCTCATGGTCCAGCATCATCAGCCACATCAACCACTGGTGTCCTCCTTGCCCCCTCTCAACCATCCGCCACTCCGTCTCTCGCCTTGAGCAGTTCCTGCTCATCTGTCCATAGTCAGGTGCCTGTAAAGGACATGTTTGAGCGTAATAAGCTAATGTCACAAAGTGCCCCAAATTTGAAGTGATACGACCAACCAAGCATCTTTTTCCATCTCCCGGTCCCAAAAACCCAGGCCTTATACATGCTCCCCGATAGGCGACGTAAAAAGTATTAAACTGATAAGAGTAGTACTTACAAACACGCCACTCCTATCTGGTGGCACCTTTGATTACACGTGCCGTGCCCCAAAATTGAAGTGATACGACCAACCAAGTATCTTTTTCCATCTCCCGGTTCTAAAAATCCAGGCCTTATACACGCCCCCTGATAGGTGACGTAACAAGTATTAAACTGATAAGAGTAGTACTTACAAACACGCCACTCCTAACTGGTGGCACCTTTGATTGCACGTGCCGTGCCCCAAAATTGAAGTGATACGACCAACCTAGCATCTTTTTCCATCTCCCGGTTCTAAAAATCCAGGCCTTATACACGCCCCCTGATAGGTGACGTAACAAGTATTAAACTGATAAGAGTAGTACTTACATACACGCCACTCCTATCTGGTGGCACCTTTGATTGCAAGTGCCGTGCCCCAAAATTGAAGTGATACGACCAATCAAGCATCTTTTTCCATCTCCCGGTTCTAAAAATCCAGGTCTTATACACGCCCCCTGATAGGTGCTGTAACAGGACTGTGTGCGGTTGTTTGCGGTGCGTTAAACGGGGAGTTTGGTCTGTCACTGTGAAGCGGGCCTAACCGTTACACTACCTGATCGATACAACATCATACCTGATGTTTTAAAGCACGTTATTCCAAACAATTTAGGAATGTTACGTAATTTATGCCCTTTATGGCTTAAAACCAGACTCTGCATCAACTATGTAATTTTCCGTGGGAGTTTTGCCATGGATCCCCCTCCGGCATGCCACAGTCCAGGTGTTAGTCCTGTTGAAACAACTTTCCCATCACTATTGTGGCCAGAAAGAGTCCCTGTGGGTTTTAAAATCCGCCTGCCCATTGAAGTCTATGGCTGTTCGCAGGGTTCGCGAACATTCGCGGCGGTTCGCGTTCGCGGTTCGCGAACCGAAAATTTTATGTTCGCAACATCACTAGCAGTAAATGAGAAATGGGATTTTATAGTGGGATGACTCTCATAACTGGACTGTTAATCAGGATGGTTATAACCTATTTAGGAAAAATAGAGGCAATGGTAAAAGTGGAGGAGGGATTTGTCTGTATGTTAAGCCTGAATTTAAGCCTATAGTCAGAGAAGATATTTATCCTGGAACTAGCTATAATATTGAATGTTTGTGGGTAGTGTTAAATAGTGAGGCAGCAAATTCCAAAATAATATTGGTAGGAGTATGCTATAAACTGCCAAATATAATTGAAAGTGAAGAAATGCAATTATTATTACAGATTGGAAATGCCACTAAGCATGGGTAAGTTCTAGTAATTGGAGAGTTTAATTACCATGAAATAAACTGGATGAGTGAAACCAGCAGTACGGGTGAAGGGAGCAAGTTCTTGAGTACACTCATGGATCATTATCAGGCCCAGGTTATACAAGAGCCTACTAGAAATGAATCTATCTTGGATTTAGTAATCACAAATAATATTGCTGTGGTATCAAATGTTGAAATAGGGCAACCTTTGTCAAACAGTGATAACAACGCAGTCTCATTTGAGATTGAATTAAAAAAAAGAAAACTATAAAAGGCCATCAAAAACTCTTAATTCAAAAAGGCAGATTTTAAAGGTCTAAGGGCAGCAATAAAAAGTATAGACTGGGACAGAGAACTGGCAGGTAAAAACACTGACCATAAATGGACAACATTTAAATCCTTCCAAAATATACATACACAACGGCATATACCGTGTGAGAATAAAAGTAAAAGGAGTAAATCCCATCAAATGTGGCTTAACAATGATTTAAAGATCAAGATACAGAGTAAAAAACAGGCATTTAAATTATACAAACAAGAGGGGACAGAGACTGCCTTACAGGAATATTAGGAAATCATCAAGGCTTACAAAAGGGCGATTAGACTGGCTAAAATAGAAAATGAAAAATTAATTGCAAAAGTGAGTAAGACTAACCCTAAAATATTTTTTAAGTATATTAATGGGAAGAAGGCGAGTAAGGAAGCTATAGGAACATGACAATGTGACACAGTCCGTCTGATAATTAGTGACCAAGAAAAGGCAGATGAGCTAAATAGGTTATTTTCTTCGGTATACACAAGGGAGGTACCAGGAACAAATCCAAAAGAGATTAGAAAAAATAAATGTTAAAAAAAGCTCTAGGTCCTGATGGAATACATCCAAGGGCACTGATAGAACTGCGTTCTGTAATAGCCAAACCATTATATCTAGTTTTTCAAGTTTCACAACACTGGGTTGCTACCAGCTGACTGGAGAAAAGTGGAGGCGATACCTATTAGAATGCTTAATAGGGGATAATATACAAGAATATGTCTATTCAAACAGGATTATAAGTGGGAGCCAACATGGATTTATAAGGGATAGGTCATTCCAAACAAATCTAATTAGTTTCCATGAGGAGGTTAGTAGGAACCTGGTTCAAGGCAACTCAGTGGATTTTGCAAAGGCTTTCGACACAGTGCCACATGGGAGACTATTGTGCAAACTAAGGTGTCATGGCTGAAGCATGCCAAGGCTCCAGCTGTGCAATGCCTTACAGACTGATGCCCTCAGCCTTATAGGATAGGCTTATTGTGCTAGTGGAAATAGGCCCACTGAGACGGATTAACATTGGGGATTTGTGTTTTGTTCCTTGTTATGCTGCCTGGGTTCCACTAGGCCCATACTATGGTACCCATGTTTACAGATGGGGTGTGCATATGAACATGATGGGAGTGATGGGATGTATATATGTGTTGTTCTTTGGGGGGGGGGGGGGCTAGCACTTACAAGGGAAATATTGTACATGCCCAATATTTCATAGTAATGGACTAGTCCCTTATTAATAAGATAATAAACCCCTAGGAGTCCCATGACACCAGTATCTCCTTCTGTGTATCACAAGCCTAAGCCTGGTGTCTATCTGCCTATTGTATGTAATTGCCCCCTACCAATAATACAGAGGTGCCAAGGGAAAACAATGGGTAATTGTCTTAGACTGGCAGGCAGGGGTGATAACGTGAGCTAGAAGGATTGGGTGTAACCATGGATGCACATTTAAATTGATTGGTCTGTTGTTGCTATGAATGTGATATTAATATGTCTGATGGTTTCAGTAAAAAAATATGTTATACTGGTTCACATAATTAAAGTGCGAATTTCGTTATTGATGCTGGGAATTCTGTTTGTTGGAGTAAGTTCTTTTCACAACTTAGAAAGATCATTATCCTACACAAGACCACAGACATCTCTCAGTCTAACCTAAGGGCTGACAGTTCTTCCTGCTGTGCAGAGGTAAAACAACAGAGGTTTGGGCAATAGGCTCTTATCATACCCCATTCAACATACAGGTTGTGACAATTGATGGCAGTGCTGGGACCTTTGTGGAATACAGGAAGATGGCAACTTACAAGGACATGATGGAGATGAAACCAGAGGAAAGGCTTCCACATATAAGCATGGATCAGCTGAAGACTGTCCTGGGACAGTGGTAGAGGAGAGGGGTATGCAATGGTCCTTTCCCAGCTCCTGTGGATGGGGAATGCTTAACCCCAGTGGAGACAGAACAATTTTTTGTCCATGGAATGGATTGTCAAGAAACTATGCTTCTAAACCAATGGATGGTGTTTCTGGGACTATGGCTGGGTCACAAGCTAATTAAAAGGCTGGAGGACCTAGTGGTGCACGAAAGTGACTTAGAGGACCAGTATGCAGCCTGTATGGGAGTGGCTGGAATCCCTAGTGTGGAGCTCTATTTGTCAGTAGGGTGAAGGATGCACTCTGGGAGCTGGCATATGGCCCTCTGGATTTTGGAGTGGGAACTTGTCAGCGTACAATGGATGTGGTCGAGAGACGTTGTAAGTCTCTGGGGGTGGCCCCATGGTCGAATAAGGTGTTTACACTGATGCCATTGATCCGGCAGGAATTATGACTGGAAGCAGGCTATCTTTCCCTACAGGAGAAAGCATCCCTACAGGGATTTTGGCTACAAAGTTGGGAGGAGTCCTGCCAGTCAGGCATGAAGGAGTGTCACCTTCCAGAGTCTGCAAGGACCCAGCTAAATTTTGCCAAGGCTGGGTCACAAGAGAAAGTTATGGATTGTTGGGAGAATTCTAACCTCAGGGATTATAAAAGTAACAAGGATGCCTTCATGCAGTGGGGCGACAGGGAAGAAGAAGACTGGGTTCCTGTCTATAGAGGAGTGAGCCTTGCCCAGTTAGAGGCATGGGAACAAGGCCAAACCCCAGCAGTGCCAAGCCAAGGAGAAGGCCTGGAGGGGAGCCACTATGCTCCTGGGTTCTTGAAAGAACCAAATATGGACTGTACCATGGAAATGGACTGTGAACATAGCATGCAGCTTCGACTGATAACAAATTATTATTATTATTATTCTTTATTTATAATGCGCCAAAATATTCAGCAGCGCAATACAGGGGTTAGGTACAAGTATAAACAATACCCCACAATGAAAATAATGGAAGACCCTGTTATTGAGCTTTCAATCTGATATACACTGTGCTTTTCCTAAAGCACCTCACAAGATTAAAACTTGCAAACTTACATTCTAAAGGGTATGGGTGAGGTACAGGAGAGTGAGAGATGCATAGTGAATGAAGAGGCTAAAGATGATAGGCTTTTTTGAATAGATGTGTTTTTAAAGAGATTTTGAAATATCTGAGGCAGGAAGATAGTCTGGTGGTGCGAGGTAAAGAGATCCAAAGAATAGGGGCAGCACAAGAAAAGTCTTGAAGACGGGAGTGAGAGGAGGTGATGAGAGAGGAGAAGAGAAGAAGGTCATTAGCAGAGCGAAGAGGGCGGGTGGGAGTGTATTTTGGGATGAGAGCAGAGATGTAGGAGGGTGCACTATTGTGGAGGGCTTTATATGTTAGGGTCATGATTTTGAATTGTATTCTAGACGTTTAGTATGGTAGATGAGTCTAGCTGATGCATTCAAAATGGATTGGAGTGGAGACAGACGGGTGATAGGAAGGCCAGCAAGAAGAGTGCAAGAAGAGTGTTGCAGTAATCGAGGCGAGATATGCAGTAATCGAGGCGAGATATGATGAGAGCGTGAATAAGAATTTTAGTTGTGTCTTGTGTGAGGTAGTGGCGTATTTTGGATATGTTTTTTAGGTGAAAGTGACAAGATTTTGTGAGTGATTGGATGTGGGGAATGAAAGAGAGGGAAGGGTCCAGTAGGACCCCAAGACAGCGGGCCTGAGAGGTGGGAGTGATGATGGCATTGTCAACAGTGAGAGATATTTGCGGAGTGAAAGCTGTAGTAGAGGGTGGAAAGATAAGGAGCTCTGTCTTAGACATGTTGAGTTTGAGTTGACGGGCAGACATCCATAAGGATATGCTCGAGAGGCAATTGGCAACATGAGCTAGCAGAGAGGGGGATAGTTCAGGTGCAGAGATGTAGATTTGGGTGTCATCAGCATATAGATGATACTGAAATCCAAAAGATTGTATAAGGGCACAAAGGGAGGATGTATAGATGGAGAAAAGGAGGGGGCCTAGGACTGAGCCTTGGGGTACACCGACAGTTAGAGGGCAAGGAGATGAAGAGGTGCCAGAGGACACACTAAATGTTTAATTATCTAGATAAGATGTGAACCAAGAGAGAGCAGTGTCACGGATGCCAAGAGAGTGGAGAATTTGGAAAAGAAGAGGATGATCAACTGTGTCAAAGGCAGCAGAGAGATCCAGGAGAATTAGGATATAGAAATGACCCCTTGATTTGGCGTTGAGTAGGTCATTAGTAACTTTTGTGAGATATGTCTCTGTAGAGTGTTGGGGCCGGATGCCAGACTGGAAGGGATCAAGGAGGGAGTTGGAGGAAATGAATTGTGTAAGGCGAGTGTAGACGACATGCTCAAGTAGTTTAGAAGCCAAGGGAAGTAGAGAGATAGGGCGGTAATTAGATGGAGAAGCTGGATCAGATGTGGGTTTCTTAAGAATGGGTGTATTTGTGGCTTGTTTCAAAGGTGATGGAAACTTGCCAGTGTCTAAGGAAAGGTTGAATAGATGTGTGAGAGCTGGGATAAGTGTGGTAGAGAGGGGGGATCAGCTGTGATGGAATAGGATCATGTGGACAATTTGTGAGACGAGAGGTTGATAGAAGGTTAGCAACTTCATCCTCAGTTACAGGGTTAAAGGAGTTTATAGTGGCTATAGGTTTGGGAAAGGGTGAAGGCAGACTGCTGTTTGTTTTTTGAGGAGAAGGTGTGATATGGCAGCGTTGAGAGGAGAGTACATTATGAATATTTTCAATTTTACTATCAAAGTATCTAGCAAAATCTTCAGCTGTAAGAGAGGAAGGGGAGGGAGGTGGGGGAGGGCAGAGGAGAGTGTTAAAAGTGGAGAACAAATGTTTTGGTTGGAGGCCAAATTTTATATTAATGATGAGAAGTAGCTCTGTTTGGCAAGATTGAGGGCATAGTGATAGGAGCGTAGGATAAACTTGTAATGAAGGAAGTCTGATGGGGTGCGAGATTTCCTCCATAGTCGTTCAGCGCTACGGGAGCACTTCTGGATGTAGCGTGTTTGTGTAGTGTGCCATGGTTGTAGATGAGAGCGGGGGCTTCTGCCTGTGGTTATGGGGGCTAGTGAGTCCAGGGTGGAATTTAGAGTCAAATTGTATTGAGTGGTAGCAATATCAGGGCAAGTGAGGGTAGTGAGAGGACTGAGAAGAGGTTGCAGTAAATTGGAAAGGTGTTGTGAGTTAAGTGTCTGCAGGTTTCTGTGGGTTTTGGTAGTTGGGCGTGATAAAGGGTAGATATTGGAAGGGGTAATGAGGCTGTAGGTTAGGAGATGGTGGTCAGAAAGAGGGAGTGGGGAGATTGCAAGATTGTAGATAGAGCAGTGATTAGAGAAAATTAGGTCCAGAGAGTGTCAATCCTGGTTGGTAGGGGATTCTATCCACTGTGAGAGGCCAAGGGAAGAGGTAAGTGCAAGTAGTTTTGTGGCTATGGGAGAAGTGGGAGTGTCAGTGACAATGTTGAAATCACCAAGAATGAGTGAGGGTATGTTAGAGGAGAGAAAGTGAGGGAACCAGGCCGCAAAATGATCCAAAAATTGAGAGGCTGGACCAGGCGGTCGATAGACGACAGCCACTCGCAGAGAGATGGGTGAAAAGAGACGGATAGTGTGAACTTCGAAGGAAGAGAACTGGAGAGAGGGAACTGGAGGAATGCAATTGAATGAGCAACGGGAGGAAAGTAATATGCCCACACCCCCACCTTGCTTATTCCCAGGTCTAGGTGTGTGACTGAAATGCAAACCACCGTATGATAGTGCAGCAGTGGAGGCAGTGTCAGATGGAGAGAGCCAGGTTTCAGTTATAGCTAAAAGGTTGAGGGAGTTGGAGATGAATAGGTCATGAATGTAAGTGAGTTTGTTGCAAACAGACCAAGCATTCCAGAGGGCACATGAGAAGGGCAAAGTGGAGGATTTGTGACAGATGATGGGTATAAAGTTATGAGGGTTTCTGGTGTTTGTTGCCCTGTGGGCTGAGCGTGACTGATAGAAGGTAGGAATGGATAAGGGGCCTGGGTTAGGAGATATATCTCCAGCAGCCAATAAAATAAGCAATGAAAGAGAGAGGATGTGAGAGTAGGACTTACAGAACTGTTTCTGCTTATTGACCTTATGGGAGGGAGGAAATAGTGACTGGAGGAAGGAGAGGAGCTCGTGGGAGCAAAGAAGAGGGGAAGAGAGCAGGGAGGGTGAGATGGTGATACAGTTTGAAACATGAATTGGAGAAAGCGATGAGAGCCTGAGAAACAGACAGGAGATGATGAGGAAGAGGGAAATGAGAGGAAACATTGTTACACTGTGTGTTCTTAAAGGAGTGGTAAGGGATAATTAGCAGAAGTCACTGATTGGACAGGTGCAGGTACTTAGTAGGCCTCAATAAATTAAGTGTAAGCAGGGGTGGGTGGGAATTGCTGCAGGTGATGGGAATTGTGAGCTCTGAGCAGGCAGTATGTGTTCTGAAAGGCTCCTTCAGGTGATGGGAATTGTGAGAGAAAAGAGAAAAACAAACACACAGGCCTATTCTAACTAACAGATAACAACCATTAATAATGAAGTTACAATTAGTAGTAGAATGACATAACACCAAGAAAAAAGAGAAGGAGAATGACCATCTCAGCAGTTATCATAAACAGATATTAATAATATGAAAAGGTCCAGTTGAAGACTTCTGCAAGTTACCTTCGGGTGATGGGAATTGTGAGCTCTGAGCAGGCAGTATGTGTTCTGAAATGCTCCTAGGAACAGACAGATGTAGAGAGAGATATTTAGTGGGGGAAGTAGGGGCAATAAAAAAGAGAAAAACAAACACACAGGCCTATTCTAACTAACAGATAACAACCATTAATAATGAAGTTACAATTAGTAGTAGAATGACATAACACCAAGAAAAAAAGAGAAGGAGAATGACCATCTCAGCAGTTATCATAAACAGATATTAATAATATGAAAAGGTCCAGTTGAAGACTTCGGCAAGTTACCTTCAGGTGATGGGAATTGTGAGCTCTGAGTAGGCAGTATGTGTTCTGAAATGCTCCTTCAGGTGATGGGAATTGTGAGCTCTGAGCAGGCAGTATGTGTTCTGAAATGCTCCTTCAGGTGATGGAATTTGTGAGCTCTGAGCAGGCAGTATGTGTTTTGAAATGCTCCTAGGAACAGACAGATGTAGAGAGAGATATTTAGTGGGGGAAGTAGGGGCAATAAAAAAGAGAAAAACAAACACACAGGCCTATTCTAACTAACAGATAACAACCATTAATAATGAAGTTACAATTAGTAGTAGAATGACATAACACCAAGAAAAAAGAGAAGGAGAATGACCATCTCAGTAGTTATCATAAACAGATATTAATAATATGAAAAGGTCCAGTTGAAGACTTCTGCAAGTTACCTTCGGGTGATGGGAATTGTGAGCTCTGAGCAGGCAGTATGTGTTCTGAAATGCTCCTAGGAACAGACAGATGTAGAGAGAGATATTTAGTGGGGGAAGTAGGGGCAATAAAAAAGAGAAAAACAAACACACAGGCCTATTCTAACTAACAGATAACAACCATTAATAATGAAGTTACAATTAGCAGTAGAATGACATAACACCAAGAAAAAAGAGAAGGAGAATGACCATCTCAGCAGTTATCATAAACAGATATTAATAATATGAAAAGGTCCAGTTGAAGACTTCGGCAAGTTACCTTCAGGTGATGGGAATTGTGAGCTCTGAGTAGGCAGTATGTGTTCTGAAATGCTCCTTCAGGTGATGGGAATTGTGAGCTCTGAGCAGGCAGTATGTGTTCTGAAATGCTCCTTCAGGTGATGGAATTTGTGAGCTCTGAGCAGGCAGTATGTGTTTTGAAATGCTCCTAGGAACAGACAGATGTAGAGAGAGATATTTAGTGGGGGAAGTAGGGGCAATAAAAAAGAGAAAAACAAACACACAGGCCTATTCTAACTAACAGATAACAACCATTAATAATGAAGTTACAATTAGTAGTAGAATGACATAACACCAAGAAAAAAGAGAAGGAGAATGACCATCTCAGCAGTTATCATAAACAGATATTAATAATATGAAAAGGTCCAGTTGAAGACTTCTGCAAGTTACCTTCAGGTGATGGGAATTGTGAGCTCTGAGCAGGCAGTATGTGTTCTGAAAGGCTCCTTCAGGTGATGGGAATTGTGAGCTCTGAGCAGGCAGTATGTGTTCTGAAATGCTCATAGGAACAGACAGATGTAGAGAGAGATATTTAGTGGGGGAAGTAGGGGCAATAAAAAAGAGAAAAACAAACACACAGGCCTATTCTAACTAACAGATAACAACTATTAATAATGAAGTTACAATTAGCAGTAGAATGACATAACACCAAGAAAAAAGAGAAGCAGAATGACCATCTCAGCAGTTATCATAAACAGATATTAATAATATGAAAAGGTCCAGTTGAAGACTTCGGCAAGTTACCTTCAGGTGATGGAAATTGTGAGCTCTAAACAGGCAGTATGTGTTCTGAAATGCTCCTTCAGGTTATGGGAATTGTGAGCTCTGAGCAGGCATTATGTGTTCTGAAATGCTCCTTCAGGTGATGGGAATTGTGAGCTCTGAGCAGGCAGTATGTTTTCTGAAATGCTCCTTCAGGTGATGGGAATTGTGAGCTCTGAGCAGGCAGTATGTGTTCTGAAATGCTCCTTCAGGTGATGGGAATTGTGAGCTCTGAGCAGGCAGTATGTGTTCTGAAATGCTCATAGGAACAGACAGATGTAGAGAGAGATATTAAGTGGGGGAAGTAGGGGCAATAAAAAAGAGAAAAACAAACACACAGGCCTATTCTAACTAACAGATAACAACCATTAATAATGAAGTTACAATTAGTAGTAGAATGACATAACACCAAGAAAAAAGAGAAGGAGAATGACCATCTCAGCAGTTATCATAAACAGATATTAATAATATGAAAAGGTCCAGTTGAAGACTTCTGCAAGTTACCTTCAGGTGATGGGAATTGTGAGCTCTGAGCAGGCAGTATGTGTTCTGAAATGTTCCTTTAGGTGATGGAAATTGTGAGCTCTGAGCAGGCAGTATGTGTTCTGAAATGCTCCTAGGAACAGACAGATGTAGAGAGAGATATTTAGTGGGGGAAGTAGGGGCAATAAAAAAGAGAAAAACAAACACACAGGCCTATTCTAACTAACAGATAACAACTATTAATAATGAAGTTACAATTAGCAGTAGAATGACATAACACCAAGAAAAAAGAGAAGGAGAATGACCATCCCAGCAGTTATCATAAACAGATATTAATAATATAAAAAGGTCCAGTTGAAGACTTCGGCAAGTTACCTTCAGGTGATGGAAATTGTGAGCTCTAAACAGGCAGTATGTGTTCTGAAATGCTCCTTCAGGTTATGGGAATTGTGAGCTCTGAGCAGGCATTATGTGTTCTGAAATGCTCCTTCAGGTGATGGGAATTGTGAGCTCTGAGCAGGCAGTATGTTTTCTGAAATGCTCCTTCAGGTGATGGGAATTGTGAGCTCTGAGCAGGCAGTATGTGTTCTGAAATGCTCCTTCAGGTGATGGGAATTGTGAGCTCTGAGCAGGCAGTATGTGTTCTGAAATGCTCCTTCAGGTGATGGGAATTGTGAGCTCTGAGCAGGCAGTATGTGTTCTGAAATGCTCCTTCAGGTGATGGGAATTGTGAGCTCTGAGCAGGCAGTATGTGTTCTGAAATTCTGCTTCAGGTGATGGGAATTGTGAGCTCTGAGCTGGCAGTATGTGTTCTGAAATGCTCCTTTAGGTGATGGGAATTGTGAGCTCTGAGCAGGCATTATGTGTTCTGAAATGCTCCTTTAGGTGATGGGAATTGTGAGCTCTGAGCAGGCAGTATGTGTTCGGAAGCCAGCCACAGTTCAAGGGACAGACTCAGCAACCAGAGATAATGTGCCAGAGATCAAGAGAGCCCGGATAAGTTGTGCAAGGGCTGGGTCAGATGGGGACTGTATGGACTTTGTAACCACTGCGGACTTGCCCTCAGAGGACCCCATAACATGTCAATGGGTCTTGGGAGAGGATGTTATGGACTCTGACCAGAACTGTGTCTATGTAAATATACAAATGTGCCAGGCCCAGGTATATGTTACTATGAATGGGACAGATGAGGATAATACCATTCATGATGTATGCATACCAGAGGCAGTGGAGTCTGAATCCCAGACAGTAATAGCAGGTCAGATGGACCCAGTGACCAACGATCATGATGGAGCTGAGTGCTATGCCCAGATGGTGGGAGGCAAGAAAGAAGAATGTAAGACATTAATCCAACTGTCATCCCAGGAAGTGGAGCTTCCAGTCCAGGCCACCATAATGGATGCTGCTATCATTATAAGACCAGTATGTTCCTCCTTGGAGTTATTTTATTGGGTTCCAAACTGGAGTGTTTTCACTAAGACATGAGGAAGGGAAGGCAACTGGCCCTGGCTGTTGGGGGGTGGGCTAGCCATGACACCTTGGAAACGGTCCCCTGGACTGTGTACCACCCTGGTATTGTTTGGACTGGGTGAATTAATAGGCCCATGGACTGTTTTAGATGGTGAAAGTCAGCTGTTTGTACTAGCCTGGTGGGAGATAATGGCAATGGCACCCTTGGACTGCATTGATTACCCTGGCACAGAGGACTGTTGGCAGAGCCGAGGTCAAGCAAACATTCTGGATGGGAGCAACTATGCACCTGGCCTAATAGCCAGGGATAAGCACTTGCCGTGGCATGTGGGGCTTGTGCTGACAGGGAATCCACAGGGGTTGCCCCTGGCATTTATTTCTCCCCTGGGGTTGGTACAGGGGAATAATGACAAGACTATTTCCCCTAAGGAAGGGGAAAAGAAGGGGCATTGGCCCTGGCTTTTAGGGAATGGGGTGTTAATAACATCTGGTGAGCAGTCAGCCAGCCTGAACTGGTTACCCCCAGTTAACTGTTTTGATTGGGGAAACCAAAAGGCCCAATGGACACCCCTGAACTCAGACACTGGTCAGGGGATGGAGCGGACCTGGGTATGGAGACTGGATTGCCCACTTGTGGTCACATAGGCCCAGAGACTGTTTTAAATATCCCAGCACAGCTGTGAGGACTGGCTGGGTGGGGGGAGGTTGCTCTGGGAAAGAAATTGCGGCTCAGATTTTGGACCCTGGGGCCTGGCTAAGACATGGAATCAGCAGGTAAGGTTACTTTAGTGCTCCAACTGAGGGATTATTGCAAGTACCAACTAGCCTGAACTACGAATAAGGGCCCCCCAGGACTCTGTTGCCATGTGGACCCCAAAGAAAAAAGATGTTGGCCCAGGAATTAACCAGATTTTTTCATGCCTGGATGGGCCCCATTTCATGGAGCTTGTCATTGCAGAAATGTAACTGTATTGTGCAACATCAAAAGGGCAAGCTGCAGCAGAATGCAGATGGGTGGTCAAGACAGGAGGACCACTAAACCTCAGTGTAGTTGTCCTTGGTTCCAATGGACTCATCAAGCTAAACTGGAAAAGAAAGAGGGAGGAGTTGTCATCGCTGAAGCATGCCAAGGCACCAGCTGTGCAATGCCTTACAGACTAATGCCTTCAGCCTCATAGGATAGGCTTATTGTGCCAGGAGAAATAGGCCCACTGATATGGGTTAACATTGTGGATTTGTGTGTTGTTCCTTGCTATGCCTGTTTAAAGCTGCCTGGGTACCACAAGGCCCATACTGTGTGTCACGATCTGCCATCCTTCTGTGTTTTATACAGAGATCCCACCGCTGCCACCAAATGTCACGATCTGCTTCTTCAAGGAGGCTTGATATGAACCTAGTTCAAACCTACCCCAGCAGAATTGTGTAGTTCCTGTTCTCTGTGGCACAAAAGATGGCTTCTGAATTGGTACAGGCAGAGAATCCTGCATACAGGTTACTAGGGGCAATGACAAGACCACTCCCCAAGTCAGGATACAACACACAGAAATAGTCTCACACTGTGGATATGTGAACACTATCTCTCAACCTTTATTGAATAATCAAAACAACATATTTAGACTCTCCAATACCACACTCTTATGTACATTTGTGTATGTGTGATGTCAGCCCATCTGGCTTGCAGCCTTGGGCTATCAAAGCTCTTGAGATCAAATTCACCAGATATCTATAGCTGGCTAGTGAAAAAACCTTTATGTTAAACTAAAGTGTTTGCTTAGGACTACTTGAAGTACATATATCTGTCTTGACCCAAGGTCTGTATGTGTGAGTGTGCAATGATCTTCAGCTAACTTCTATGCAGAGAATTTCTACCAATTACATTAATATATTAGTACTAGGGTACATAATAACCATGTACAGACAACATATAACCACACAATAACATAAAATCCCAATTCAACAATGTCATTCTCCCTTGGCCATATTCATAATTACTGGCAATATGAGTCCCTAAACAATTAAATCATGACACTGTGGTACCCATGTTTATAATATGGATGTGCATATATACATGATGAGAGTGATAGGGTATATGTCTGTGTTGTGCTTTGGGGGGACTAGCACTTACAAGGGAAATATTGTATATGCCCAATATTTCATTGTAATGGACTAGTCCCTTATTAACAAGATTAGGGAGATAATTGACACCTAGGAGACCCATGACACCAACATCTCTTTCTATGTATCACAAGCCTCAGCCTGGGGTCTATCTGCCTATTGTATGTAATTGCCCCATACCAAGAATACAGCGGTGCCAAGGGAAAACAATGGGTGATTGTCTTAGACTGGCAGGCAGAGGTGATAACATGAGCTAGAAGGATTGGGTGTAACCATGGATGTAAGCTTGGATCAGCAGAGGACTGTCCTGGGACAGTGGTAGAGGAGATGGGTATGCAATGGCCCTTTACCAGCTCCTGTGGATGGGTAATGCTTATCCCCAGTGGAGACAGAACTATTTTTTTCCTCTGAATGGATTGTCAAGAAACTACTCTACACCTGTGGGGAGAGGTTTTGCTCAATAGGCTCTTATCATATCCCATTCAACATATAGGTTGTGACATAAGGGATACAGGAATTGCAGTAAATATATGCACATGGGCTGAGAGCTGGCTAAAAGACAGGTAGAAAAGGGTTGTTGTAAATGGGACATATTTAGATTGAACTAATGTGGTAAGTGGGGTTCCTCAGGGCTCAGTATTAGGTCCTTTACTTTTTAACATATTTATAAAGACTTAGAATGTGCACTGGAAAGTATTGTCTCCATTTTTGCCGATGACACAAAATTGGGCAAGGTAATTAAATCGGAGAATGATGAATTTTCCCTCCAAAGGGATTTGTATAAATTAGAGAAATGTGCAATTAAATGGCAGATGACATTTAAAATTAATAAATGTAAGGTTATGCAACAGGGAAAGAAAAATACCCATGCAATTTATAAACTTAATGAAGTAAATTTAGGGGTATCCGATAATGAAAGGGATTTGGGAGTGCTTGTGGACAACCACCTACATAACAGTTCTCAATGCCAAGCAGGAGCTGCAATTGCAAATAAACTATTAGCATGTATTAAGAAGGGTATAGAAGCAAGAGAAGCAAATATTATTCTACCACTATACAAATCCCTAGTACACCCTCAATTGTAATATGGAGTACAGTTTTGGGCACCACTTCATAAAAAGGATATTTTAGAACTGGAAAAAGTACAGAGAATGACAACAAAACTAATAAGGGGTATGGAAGGGCTAAGTTATGAAGAAAGACAAACCAAATTAAATGTATTTACTCTAGAAAAGTGTTCTTCACAGTAAGAGTAGTTAATCTGTGTAATTCTCTACCAAGGGAAGTGATGACAGCGGATTTGATAGATAACTTTAAAACGGGATTGTAAATATTTTTAAATTAAAAGGGCATTCAGGGTTATTCTGGCTAACTAGAGAAGGAGTAATAATCCAGGGAGGAATATGATTGCCAGTATCTGGGATCAGGACAGAATTACATTTTTCCCCCTTTTTGAGACAATTGGATATGTTTCAATGTTTTTTTTTCTGTTTGCCTTCCTCTGGATCAATTAACAATTAATTATTAATTAATCTGCATATTACAAAGATTAGAGGAGATCTAAAAAGGTTGAACTTGATGGACTAAAAGTTTTTTGTCAACCCCAACTACTATGTATCTATGCAACAATCACAATCAGTCTTTTGTTAATAAGAGAGGCAGTATTGATACAGAGAGGAATCCGATCGCCAGTATCTGGGGTCAGAAAGGAATTCATTTTTTCCCTTTTAAGACAATTGTCAAAGTTTCAATACGTTTTTTTTCTGTTTGCCTTCCTCTGAATCAATTAACAAATAATCTGCATATGGTAAATCAGAGGAGATCTTAAAAGTTTGAACTTGAAAATTAAAAGTCTTTTTTCAACCTCAAATACTATGTAACCATGTAACTACATACAGTAAGCCTCATTAAATTAGCCCTCATTGTTCTCTCGGTCATCCCAAAAGACATTGTTTTGCTGTTTGCGAAGACCGATTCCACGATATATCCCTCTCAGCCTCCTTTGTGAGATGACGGCTTAGAATAGTCTCCGGGAGATCTTTGAAGTAACACGCAGCCATAAATATATGAGGTGAACCTCGCACCTTGAAAGAATCCCTACGTGCACAAAAAAGTGCTCGCATGGGATACCAAAGCCCATACATGCCCACTCAGAGCAGCCCGATACCATCACCTGATGCAACCCCCTGCTCCCTAAACACATCCCCATGCTGCATTGTGCCCTATTGAGACCCCTGCAGCCTCCCTACATTAACCCCATGCAGCGGGGGTCCACAATCGGCATCGATCAGGACCCCGCTGCATTTCAAATTTTCTAATTCCTGCCGTGGCTCATTAAAGGGCCAGTGGCACATCATTAGCCAATACTGGCACCTAACATTAACCACCAAAGTGTCCCCATATTAACCCCTTGCAGCGGGGGTCCCTGATCAGCATCGATCAGGCCCCGCTGCATTTACAAATTAAAAATTTCTGGCCGGGGGTCCTAAAAGGGACCGACCCACACCATTAGCCAATCTCGGCCAAAGTGTCCCCATATTAACCCTTGCAGCGGGGGTCAAGATCAGCATTGATTGTGACCCCACTGCATTAAAAAATTAAAATTAATTTAAAGGACGATAAAGATCCTGAAAGAACGAGCGCTAAAACAATATTAACCCCTGCCATGGGGATACTATAACTACCCCCCCAGGCACCTAAAATGTACCCCATCACTCATGGGGCTCTATACAGAGCCTCATGAGCCCATTATTCACCCAATAATTCATGGGGCTCTATACAGAGCCCCATGAGCCCGTACTTAACCCTTTCACTCATGGGGCTCTTAACAGAGCCCCATGAGATTTTAATTAACCCTGCCACTCATGGGGGTCCCTACAGACCCCCATAAGCCCTTAATTAACCCCATCACTCATGGGGGTCAATACAGACCCCCATAAGCCCTTAATTAACCTTGTCACTCATGGGTGTCTTTACAGACCCCCATAATCCCTTAATTACCCTATCACTCATGGGGCTCTAATCAGAGCCCCATAAGCCCTTAATTAATACTGTCACTCATGGGGGTCAATACAGATCCCCATGAGCCCTTAATTAACCCTATAAATCAAAGGGCATTATACAGAGCCCCATGAGACTAAAATTAACTCCTCAGTCCAATAGGGGTCTATAAAGACACTATTAACCCCTAGGTTTACCCTACAAGTGCCATGAGGGTCATCCAGGACCCTCATGACAAAGTCTATGCACTACTATACCCATTAACCCATATTAAAACCAATCTAACCCTAACTGGACCTATCTAACCTTATCTGGACCTAATTACCGTTACTGGGCCTATCTAACCCCAAATTGGGCCTATTTAAACCTATCTGAACCTAATAACCCCAACAGGGCCTATTTATCCCCTTCTAGTCATATTTAATCCCCATGTAAGCCTATGTAACCCCATCTAGCCTTATTTAACCTATCACTTATGGAGGTCTATACAGACCTCCATAAGCCTCCATCTACCCCCATCCCTTATGGGGGTCTATACAGACCCCCGTAAGCCTATATTTAACCCAATCAGTCCCATAAGGATCTATGAAGACCCTCATAGGACAATGAGAAGCAGATTATTAACCCCATAAGTGCAATGATGGTCCTCCAGGCTCTTATGACACTAAGTACAAACACTACACTATACTATTCTCCCCCCGAATAAACAACTACTGTAAATCTAAACTAACCCCCCTCTACCCTAACCTATTAACCCCTACCTACTTAACACTACCTTTTTTTCCAAGGGGTGCGATCTGAAGGGACATCTGCAAAGATAAGTGGTTTTATTTATTCTATTTTAGCTTAGATTTAGGGGGTAATATATTGATTGGGGGTTATGTCTTGATAGAGGGTAATGTCTAGAGAGGGGTAATGTATAGATGGGGGGTAATGTATAGATACGGGATAATGAATAGATGGGGGTAATGTATAGACGGGGGAAATGTATTGTAGTTAGGCGTATATTTATAATGTCTTTATTACTTTACTGTTATGTATATTTGTGTATGCCTTTTCTTTGCAGGTGTGTAATTAGTTTTTTTATTTTTTGTAGTGAGGGGGGGTTGGTAATGTCCTTTTTTGTACTTTTGTTTTTTTTATTTTCGGTTACATAGGTTTTATTTTTTGTGTCTTAGTTTTTTTTTATTTTGTGTAATTAGTGGGGTGTGGGGTTTAATAGGGGGTTAGGTAGGTAGTGTTAAATAGATAGGGTTTAATAGGTTAGGGTAGAGGTGGATTAGTTTAGATTTAGTGGTTTATTGGGGGTGAGAATAGTGTAGTGTAGAGTTTGTACTTAGTATCATGAGGGTCCTTATGGGGTCTGTATTGAAACCCATGAGTGACAGGGTTAATTAAGGGCTTATGGGGGTCTGTATTCACCCCATGAGTGACGGGGTTAATTAAGGACCTATGGGGGTCTGTATTGACACCCTTGACTGACAGAGTTAATTAAGGGCTCATGGGGCTCTGTTTAGAGCCCCATGAGTGACAGGATTTATTAAGGGCTCATGATGCTCTGTATAGAGCCCCATGAGTGATGGGGTTTATTTTAGGTGCTGCATCAGGTGTTAATAATTTTTAGCAAGGGTCCTTTCAGGACTTTTACATGTAGCAGGGTCACGATCAATGTTGATCGTGACCCCCGCTGCAAGGGGTTAATGTGGGGGGCCTGCGAGGGTCACTATGGACCCCTGCAGCAAGGGCTAATATGGGGACACTTCAGGGGTCCCAATGGGGATACCTAGAGGGGGGTTAATGTAAGGTGCCATGGGGGTACTTACAGTAACCCCGCATCCGGCATTGGCTAATGGTGTGCTGCAGGCCCTTTATGGACCCACGGTGGGGAATTAAAGTCCTGATCGATGCCGACTTCGCTTGTGGAGATGACCGCCATAGGCTCTCATCCCTACGACCCGCGGAACTACATATCAACAAAAAACTCAATTATACAATTCAGAATGCGAGACCAGTAGCAGTTATAAAAAAATCACATAAAAAAATGACGGCCCTTATCACTTGCAACAAGAAAAGCGAGACTTACACAAAAAAATTACAAATACGAGGTCCAAAAAATAAGAATTTAACGGTCGAACTGCGCACATACAAAAACAACAATAACCCCACCAAAATGAACAAAAATACAAAAAAAGATCACTCACAGCATGGGGGGGACAACTACGACGTCTGGGAGTCAGTTTGCATGACAGTTGAACCACAATTTGCCGAGTTTCCACAAACGAAAGTCGCCTATGCGATAAAAAAAATAGGGGCTGAAAAAAGTGAAAACAAGGCTACACGACCAACAAACACGCAAAAAAAAACCCAGACACATAAGACTTCTACACAAGAAGGTATGGGATATAAGGTACACTATTAGGGAGGACGCTAAATGCTCCACAACCGTCTAACACATAGACAATTGCCGTGATTTCACAACACTAACTTGCAACCAATTACATTACCAATCCAAAATGCAGAATTAAACACCTAAACAAACAATTTGCGCTCGCGCACGCAGCCTACTTATCCTACACAGGCTACACAACCAATACACACTCAAAAAAATGCCAGACACATAAGACTTTTACACAAGCTTGTATGAGGTATAAAATACACTATTAGGGAGGACGCAAAATGCTCCACACATACACAATCACCGCCATTTTACAACACTAACTTGCAACTAATAACATTACCATTACAAAATGCAGGATTACACAGCTAAATATACTACACACTTCACACATTGCTGACACACCTCAGCTCAACAAGAGTGCAAATGTACATTGTATGCTGCAGGAACATCAAAAAAGATTGTTAGCTCTTCAGGATATTGCTTGCTGCATTTATTAATTACAAATAGGTAAAGTATATTAATTTATGATTTTATTAATCAATTAATTAATTATCCTTAAAAAATACATATAGAGAGGGAAAAAAAAAGACCAGGCGTCAGGATCGTAATAAACACAGAAGGCGTTCAGCACACGGCTCACAATGAGTGCAACGTGTGCTCAGAGGAGCAAAAGTACACCAGGGGAGAGGCTCGCAATGAGCGCCAAAAGGTAATCAGCGTGGACCTTGCAATGAGTGCCGAAGGGGCTCTGATAACCAATAATACACAACCGAGAGGCTTGAAATGACCGTCGAAAGTACTCAGATGACCAAAACACTTACTTTGTGTGGCAAACAGCATTACCAGCCTTACAATGTTATCGCCGTCATTTTTTGACGGGCAATTCGCTAGTACAATATAACAAATTATCACTTTTATTTTGTGTATATCATTTTATTTCGAAGTGCTTAAAAGCTCTGTTTTTTTTGCCTAAAATCATACCTGTTATGGTTTGCCCTCTGCAGCTCATGCAGCTGACACATACACTGTAAAGTGCAGTGTTTAAAATGAGCATGTTACAGAATATTGTGACTGATTGATTACTATGAAACAGTGCAACAACCATGCTTAGAAGTACACTGTCTTCATGAACTGCAAAGGGGAGAAGCTAGTTAGGAACATTTTGTAAGATTTTAGGCAGGAAAAACAAAGCTTTTAAGAACTTCCTAATAATATAAAGTACACAGAAGTAAATAGATATATAGGTATAATATATTCCTAGTGAAATCCAGAAACTTTCCATGTCCCTTTAAAAGGTTCACTATTTGACAAAATAATATAGTACATATTAGATATTCAATAAACTACAATGATATTGATGAAAGTTGTAAACATGCCACAACCAAAAATCACCACATGAAAATTGCTTGTGTGGTAATTTAGCATCTGTTTATGTGGAGTGTATACTTAATCAAAAAGAGTAGAAGTGCTCATCTGAGAACGAAAAATACCTCAATGTTTTTTTTTCTATAGGTTTGGTTACCTACTCAGAGAACAACCTCTTTTAGCTCACTTGTGCCCTTCACCGGGAGCAATATATTCTGAAGTATATCAATTTGATCTCACTCAAAAGAGTGACCCAGCCATAAAGGAATTGACGGGGGTCACTAGGTCCAAGAGAGACTACTAGACTCTCTGATCCTAAAGCAGACATTGCGAGCGGTGACACCTCTGGGAGGTAGAAGTCCGGTGACAGACGCCCGATAACCAAGAAGGTCATGGCCGGAGGTCACAGGGAAGGGCCAGGGATCTTGCTAACTGGTCTGGTGGGAAAAGGGCATACAAGAGATGGTACGGAGGAAATGGGTCACAGGAGTTTAGGTTCCTATAGTGCGCACATTCCAGTACGTACGGATCCACGTAAATAATCACAGTCTGGAGATGTTGTTAGTTGCCCCTCTAGATATATAATCAGGCTTTGCGTAAAGGTGCGCCTCTGATGCGACAAGTCGCATCCACTAGTCCATACCGGAATGTGGATTTTGTACCAGTCGATCCTCTATTGAGTGAGAAATCTGTGATTAATTTGTTTCCCCTTTAGGGTAAGAAACAACCCCCCATATGAAGAGTCGATGACTGGTTCAAGTTCCATCTGTGTTACGTGATCGGTGACCAATGAGATTCCGAGGATGTGACCCTCGAGAAGTTTGACGGGGGTTTGGAAGGAGGACAAAAAGGTGAGAAAAGATGTACCAGAACAGATGGAATTAGACAGTACAAAAAAGAGAGGTGTTTTAGTGAGAGGTACAGAGGAGGGTGGGAAAGCGAAAAGGAGGACACCAGAGCGCTTGTCTGGGACCCCCTCTTTGACTTTTGCTGCAACACCTATGATTCCAGAGATCAGGTGGAGGATAATCAGTCGGAAGAATCAATGGCAGAGGAAGGGATGGATGCATCGATCAAAGGTTTTGCCGATGCAAATACATTTACCATTCTACCTCCTGATGTTGGTGACTGATGTCCTCCTTTAAATGTCTATAAATAAATGTTAGAAGTGTAAAGTCGAAGG
This sequence comes from Discoglossus pictus, assembly GCA_027410445.1. Taxonomy (NCBI): domain Eukaryota; kingdom Metazoa; phylum Chordata; class Amphibia; order Anura; family Alytidae; genus Discoglossus; species Discoglossus pictus. The sequence goes on from CM050165.1 coordinate 238,597,142, forward strand.
CACGTAGAGTGGCCTTTTTAGGTTATTTAAAGATTTATAGACGTTTTAAGTTTACAAGAATGTACAATTGAACATCAAGCAAATTATGAGCTATTTTAACGGTTAAAGCAAAAATAAATCTTTTAGTAGTATGTTTTTTTAAATATATATGCTCCCCCTGCTGCAAATAAGAGATATGTGGTGTTGGAGACTTTACAATTGTTTTTACCTGGTTCAGATGATACAGTTTTAATGGGAGATTTTAATTGCATTTTAAATTCTGGTGGAAGGAAAGTGAAGCGAGATGAAGTAATTTTAGATAAAACATTAAAACTTTTAATTAACATTGTCTCTGATATTTTTTTTAAAGAAACATGGAAGGTTTTAAAAGCTACTTTTAATTGTTTAGAAATAGAAACAGAAGGAAAAGTATGTAATTGGCTGAGAGTCCCAACGCGGGCCGCCCAGTGCGTATGTAATTGGCTGAGAGTCCCAACACGGGCCGCCCAGTGCGTATGTAATTGGCTGAGAGTCCCAACGCGGGCCTCCAAGTGCGTATGTAATTGGCTGAGAGGCTTTTGGCGGGCCAACGTGGCAATGGCGATGGCGCAAAAACCCGCCAAAAGCTTCTCAGCCAATTACATACGCACTGGGCGGCCCGTGTTGGGACTCTCAGCCAATTACATACGCACTTGGCGGCCTAACACTATTAGTGCGTATGTAATTGGCTGAGTCTGTTGGCGCGCTCGCAAGCTGATAAGGGGACGTCCTAGCGAGACACGCCTCTCAGCCAATCACGTACGAGCTAAGAATTTGATTGACAGCATGAGCTTATAAATGTGATTGATACAAACCCATGCGCTGACTGTGTTGTAAGAGCCATTGGAGTTAGCACGCAGTTCCAGGAGCAGGTGGGAGAGAGTTTGATTAGTACTTTGGAGAGAGGGAGATTAGTTTTTTTTCTTTTTTCATTGTCTATTTCATAAGTCCTTCCATTTAAGCAATACACATTTTTATAGATTTCACATATTTACAAGACACATAGATTAAATAACACACATAGAGACATATATAGTTAGGACACACACCCCACACACCCATCCCCCCACCACACCCCATCCCCCAACACACCCCATCCCCCACAACTTATTAAATACACATAGCACACACATCTTTTCTTTCCAACAGACATTCCAGTAATACTTTTATTTCTTTATCGTTATATTGATTTGTAGGCGCACTCTTTTTGATTGTTTTGTATTTTATTACTAGCATATTTACACGTAAGAGTTACACATATTTACACGTTACACATATTTGCCTAACACATAGATTAAAGACACATAGAGACATACATAGCGTTAGGACACCCCCCCCCCCAACCTTTGCACCCCATCCCCCAACAGTTATTAAAAACACATAGAACATACACTTTTTTTTTTCATTACCTATATAACAGTTACACTTATTTTGAGTTATCCTTATTTTGGTATTATTTCAGCATGGAGGGAGGAGATAGGTGGAGAGAAGAGGAGAGGAGACGAGCGGAGAGTAAGGAGAGTGTAGTGGAGGGTGGAGGAGAGCTGGAGGAGGTGTCCCCGGAGGGGGTGGAGGAGGTGTCCCCGGAGGAGGTGTCCCCGGAGGAGGAGGAGTGGTCCCTGGAGGGGGAGGAGGAGGAGGAGGGGTCCCCCGAGGGAGATGCCAGTGCAGGCACTTGTAGAGGAGGGACAGAGGGGAAGGGGCCTGTTCCCAGGGGGCGGGGTAGTTTGGGGAAGGGACAGGCCTCAGGAAGAGTGCAGGGAGGCCAGGGTCCCCGAGCACAGTCGAGAGAGCAAGGGGCTATTGGCAAGGGCAGGCGCAGGGCCCGTAATTATACGCCCCAGGAGAATATGGTCCTCCTGGGTGCGATCCGTGACCGGCCCGTCATCCTTGTTGCAAGGAAAGCGAAGCCTGGGCCTAAGGCTCAGGCTTGGAAGGAGGTAGTGGAATTGATGAAGGAGGTGTCCACGGCTCCTAGGGGCTTGAGGTCCTTGAAGCACAGACATGTGGATATCAGGGCCACGGTGAAGAGGAAGATGGCCAGAGAAGCTGAGGGACACAGTGTCACCTATAAGGAGTGGGAGAGGATCGCAAGGGATTTTCTGACACCATCGCCCGCAGCTGGAGTTTCATCCCCGGTGGCCCAGCAGGACGCAGCCTCCAGTTCAGGTGAATATCACATACACCAACATGCCACCACATGTACATCAAACACACTACACATGGTGACCAACAAGGACACTGACATGTCAGCTCCATGGAATTAACAAGGGATAGATGGAAGTGTCATTAAATCCATGAAGCTGACAAGTCAATGTCATTCCTAGCCACCCCAAGAGTAATCAAGCAATAGAGTCCATGTACTGGTGTGCCCAATGCAGCCTATGAAGTTACAGACCGCAGAAGAAATACAGACAGCGTTAGGAGCCAGGAGAGGTCAAGACAAGAAACCAAAGAATAGATCCAATCTAGCAAATGACAGCTAATGTGAGTTGCAATTTGGAGAATCATCCATGTTCAGGCCTAGATGTCAGATAGTTAGGAGTGAAACCGCAGAAGAAATACAGACAGCGTTAGGAGCCAGGAGAGGTCAAGACAAGAAACCAAAGAATAGATCCAATCTAGCAAATGACAGCTAATGTGAGTTGCAATTAGGAGAATCATCCATGTTCAGGCCTAGATGTCAGATAGTTAGGAGTGAAACCGCAGAAGAAATACAGACAGCGTTAGGAGCCAGGAGAGGTCAAGACAAGAAACCAAAGAATAGATCCAATCTAGCAAATGACAGCTAATGTGAGTTGCAATTAGGAGAATCATCCATGTTCAGGCCTAGATGTCAGATAGTTAGGAGTGAAACCGCAGAAGAAATACAGACAGCGTTAGGAGCCAGGAGAGGTCAAGACAAGAAACCAAAGAATAGATCCAATCTAGCAAATGACAGCTAATGTGAGTTGCAATTAGGAGAATCATCCATGTTCAGGCCTAGATGTCAGATAGTTAGGAGTGAAAACATATCAATGTATTGATCAGCATACTAATGACATGTACCTTTCTTTTCTCTATTTCAGCATCCAGTAGGAGGTCTGGGTCCAGTGATGAGCCAGGAGCGGGGCCGTCAGCCTCCGCTCCGCAGGAGACCGCTCAGGGGGAGGAGGCTACAGGCTCATCCGAGGGCCCTGGCTCTTCGGAGGGGGAGGTCGTGGTAGTTGACAGCCCCCCTGTCCAGAGCCCGACTGTCCCCCTCCTCCAAAGACTTGCCATCTCGCCGGGGTGCTCAGAAGTAGTGGAATATGCCACAGCTCCTCCTTCCCCACACACTGAGCCACCGGGGACACCAACACCAGAGACCCTGTCTCCAGTCCCAGATCATCCCCACTCTCTCCCTGCCATCTTCCCACCCGGCCCTGCCAGCAGGACCCCAGCCCCCCCCCCCCACCACCACCAACGACCGAGGCTGCGCTGCCGGAGTTGTTGGCCCTCGTGAGGAGGATTGATGCCAACATTTCTGGCATGAGGCGCGGCCTGGACAGGCACTTTAGGGAGGAGAGGAGGCATCATCGAAGGCTGGAGCAGCATTTGGTCAGGCTGCTGGGAACGGGGCAGGTCACCAGCCAACAGCAGCCTGGCCCCTCCTCTCCTTCCACCATGCCTCCGCCGCCACCACCACCGTGGTGCCACTACCTCCTCCCGCTCTCCCACCACCAACAGGGAGACGGCGTCCGGCCGCGGACGATGCAGGTCCTGTGCCCCCACATAATTGTGCCTTCTCAACAGCACTCCTCAGTGACCATCTATTGGTCACAATGCTGACCTCATCTAGCCTGGCTACAGAGTTTGGGATCTTTGCCTATGTGATGGTGATATTTTGTATGCAGATGGCTATCTCCCATCACATGGTCCATGATCCTCTTCTCTGTGGACACGTAGGGTTCGGTTGAACATGTCACCAATTGATAGTCACTGGGGAATGCTGTTGGGAAGGGATGCTGCAGTCCCCTTTTTTTTAGGCCCTTAGATTTTAGCTTTTCTCTTTGTTTTTCTTTCCATTTATTTTGTTTTAGGTACAATTCAGGCCCATGAAGGCATCTCCTACATCTGCAAGCATTGTGGAGGAATTATATGAGGCGTAAGTTTTTCCCAGTGCCTCTCAGGTATACATTACTCCAATGACAGCCCCCTCCTTAACATGTAGCTCCCACAATCTTAAAGCTATCATATTGCCAGATATCTCAGACATGATTATTGTTAGCTGAAATGTAGACTAATACCGCTATGGCGGTGGACTTGCAAAGTCTCACAATGGCATGTTAATGACAGCCAGCATTAATATATGCACTAATAAAGCATGTGATCCTGACCTCAATATCGGTCTGAGAACAGATCTTTGGGTCTGATGTAAGAAACAGTGAATCTGGCTGCTGACCTTTGTGTCCTGTCCATATTAATGGGTATTTGCCCATATTACTCATTATCCAGAGACCTACTGTAGCTAATAGTTAGTAATGCTTGCAGATGGGAATCAGGTGAGTTGATATATAGGTACAGTATTTAGCACTTTACTGTACATGCATTGTCATTATTTTTTTTCTATCCTCCTCTGCCTTTTTGTTTTTTGTTGACCATTCATTTTTGTGGGCAATTTCGCACACCACACTGTATGTGTGAAACTGGATTGGATTACACAGTCCAGAGGTTGAATCATTTGTTCCATTGAGCAGATCCAGACAAGTTGTAAGTGCCATGCACTCTAATGGTTTCTTCAGTTAAATAGTGTGATTTGTGATGATCCTTTTTCTCATCATATTCCGGTGGCAGCGGTGTACTGACCGCATGTGACCCTGGTAGGTGCTATGCATCATGCTTATTCTAGACTATTAGATTGACCCCTGTAGGTATCCACTTTTTTTTATTTAGCCCCTTGCTCTCTCGGGACCCGCCCACACCACACCCATGATATTAATGCACAGTCTTGACCACTGCTGATTGTGGTCTGTGTCCAAAAATAAAGTTTGGTTATACCGTTCTGTGAATGCACAGTCTTGACCACTGCCGATTGTGGTCTGTGTCCAAAAATAAAGTTTTGTTATACCGTTCTGTGAATGCACAGTCTTGACCACTGCAGATTGTGGTCTGTGTCCAAAAATAAAGCTGTGTTATCCTGTTCTCACCATGTCGGTGTGTTTTCAATGGTTGGGGTTAGGGGACATCCACATGCATCACATTAGTGTCACATTACTATAGCTGTAAACTAATGAGCAGTAGTTAACCTGCAATAGATCCATACATACTAAGAGGAATAATAGTCCTAATAGCATTAGATATCATATAATGCATCTAATTGATCTACAATCTCGGCATAATAAAGGGTTAATGCACAGGCAAAGTACAATTAGCGAGACTGGGGAGTAGGAACATTCCCCTGAGGGCCTCACAGGATAATGATAGGTGATACTGCAGTGGCTTGTCAGTTCCATCTCCAGTGATTTGGGATTTGTCCGTCCACTCTGCTTTCACCCGCACTTCCCCAACATCACTTAGCAATCGAAACTAATGTAAATTGATGAATAGCAGAACATAATGGGAGGTCAACAAATGGGAATGAATGGACATCTTGGCACATGGCCACCAGCAATGGCGTGGGACTTCCTTGTATAGGAGTGGTGGTGATTACCCCTGATGGAGGTGAGTTGGCTGGTGCTCATTGTGCCTCTGCAAACCCTCTGTGTGTGTTTGCTACCCTTGTGGGTGGGAGAGTGAAAGCAGAGTGTAGGGCCAAATCCCAAACCACTGGAGAAGGAACTGACAATCCACTCCGGTCTCACCAGCATAGGAACCTTGTAAGAAAGCAGTGACAGAGGGTCAGAGACAGTCACACCCGACCGAAAGACCAAACAAGAGGTATTGTGTATTTCAATGAAGCTGTGAGCTATCCTATTAAGGGCCATTGTGGGTGGGAGAGTGAAAGCAGAGTGGACGGCCAAATCCCAAACCACTGGAGAAGGAACTGACAATACACTCCGGTCTCACCAGCATAGGAACCTTGTAAGAAAGCAGTGACAGAGGGTCAGAGACAGTCAGACCCGACCGAAAGACCAAACAAGAGGTATTGTGTATTTCAATGAAGCTGTGAGCTATCCCATTAAGGGTCATTGTGGGTGGGAGAGTGAAAGCAGAGTGTAGGGCCAAATCCCAAACCACTGGAGAAGGAACTGACAATCCACTCCGGTCTCACCAGCATAGGAACCTTGTAAGAAAGCAGTGACAGAGGGTCAGAGACAGTCACACCGACCGAAAGACCAAACAAGAGGTATTGTGTATTTCAATGAAGCTGTGAGCTATCCCATTAAGGGTCATTGTGGGTGGGAGAGTGAAAGCAGAGTGTAGGGCCAAATCCCAAACCACTGGAGAAGGAACTGACAATCCACTCCGGTCTCACCAGAATAGGAACCTTGTAAGAAAGCAGTGACAGAGGGTCAGAGACAGTCACACCCGACCGAAAGACCAAACAAGAGGTATTGTGTATTTCAATTAAGCTGTGAGCTATCCCATTAAGGGCCATTGTGGGTGGGAGAGTGAAAGCAGAGTGACAGCAGAACTGACAATCCACTCCGGTCTCACCAGCATAGGAACCTTGTAAGAAAGCAGTGACAGAGGGTCAGAGACAGTCACACCCGACCGAAAGACCAAACAAGAGGTATTGTGTATTTCAATGAAGCTGTGAGCTATCCCATTAAGGGCCATTGTGGGTGGGAGAGTGAAAGCAGAGTGGACGGCCAAATCCCAAACCACTGGAGAAGGAACTGACAATACACTCCGGTCTCACCAGCATAGGAACCTTGTAAGAAAGCAGTGACAGAGGGTCAGAGACAGTCAGACCCGACCGAAAGACCAAACAAGAGGTATTGTGTATTTCAATTAAGCTGTGAGCTATCCCATTAAGGGCCATTGTGGGTGGGAGAGTGAAAACAGAGTGGACGGCCAAATCCCAAACCACTGGAGAATGAACTGACAATCTACCCTGGTCTCACCAGCATAGGAACCTTGTAAGAAAGCAGTGACAGAGGGTGAGAGACAGTCAGACCCGACCGAAAGACCAAACAAGAGGTATTGTGTATTTCAATGAAGCTGTGAGCTATCCCATTAAGGGTCATTGTGGGTGGGAGAGTGAAAGCAGAGTGTAGGGCCAAATCCCAAACCACTGGAGAAGGAACTGACAATCCACTCCGGTCTCACCAGCATAGGAACCTTGTAAGAAAGCAGTGACAGAGGGTCAGAGACAGTCACACCCGACCGAAAGACCAAACAAGAGGTATTGTGTATTTCAATGAAGCTGTGAGCTATCCCATTAAGGACCATTGTGGGTGGGAGAGTGAAAGCAGAGTGGACGGCCAAATCCCAAACCACTGGAGAAGGAACTGACAATACACTCCGGTCTCACCAGCATAGGAACCTTGTAAGAAAGCAGTGACAGAGGGTCAGAGACAGTCAGACCCGACCGAAAGACCAAACAAGAGGTATTGTGTATTTCAATTAAGCTGTGAGCTATCCCATTAAGGGCCATTGTGGGTGGGAGAGTGAAAGCAGAGTGGACGGCCAAATCCCAAACCACTGGAGAAGGAACTGACAATCTACTCCGGTCTCACCAGCATAGGAACCTTGTAAGAAAGCAGTGACAGAGGGTCAGAGACAGTCACACCCGACCGAAAGACCAAACAAGAGGTATTGTGTATTTCAATTAAGCTGTGAGCTATCCCATTAAGGGCCATTGTGGGTGGGAGAGTGAAAGCAGAGTGACAGCAGAACTGACAATCCACTCCGGTCTCACCAGCATAGGAACCTTGTAAGAAAGCAGTGACAGAGGGTCAGAGACAGTCACACCCGACCGAAAGACCAAACAAGAGGTATTGTGTATTTCAATGAAGCTGTGAGCTATCCCATTAAGGGCCATTGTGGGTGGGAGAGTGAAAGCAGAGTGGACGGCCAAATCCCAAACCACTGGAGAAGGAACTGACAATACACTCCGGTCTCACCAGCATAGGAACCTTGTAAGAAAGCAGTGACAGAGGGTCAGAGACAGTCAGACCCGACCGAAAGACCAAACAAGAGGTATTGTGTATTTCAATTAAGCTGTGAGCTATCCCATTAAGGGCCATTGTGGGTGGGAGAGTGAAAACAGAGTGGACGGCCAAATCCCAAACCACTGGAGAATGAACTGACAATCTACCCTGGTCTCACCAGCATAGGAACCTTGTAAGAAAGCAGTGACAGAGGGTGAGAGACAGTCAGACCCGACCGAAAGACCAAACAAGAGGTATTGTGTATTTCAATGAAGCTGTGAGCTATCCCATTAAGGGTCATTGTGGGTGGGAGAGTGAAAGCAGAGGGTAGGGCCAAATCCCAAACCACTGGAGAAGGAACTGACAATCCACTCCGGTCTCACCAGCATAGGAACCTTGTAAGAAAGCAGTGACAGAGGGTCAGAGACAGTCACACCCGACCGAAAGACCAAACAAGAGGTATTGTGTATTTCAATGAAGCTGTGAGCTATCCCATTAAGGGCCATTGTGGGTGGGAGAGTGAAAGCAGAGTGGACGGCCAAATCCCAAACCACTGGAGAAGGAACTGACAATACACTCCGGTCTCACCAGCATAGGAACCTTGTAAGAAAGCAGTGACATAGGGTCAGAGACAGTCAGACCCGACCGAAAGACCAAACAAGAGGTATTGTGTATTTCAATTAAGCTGTGAGCTATCCCATTAAGGGCCATTGTGGGTGGGAGAGTGAAAGCAGAGTGGACGGCCAAATCCCAAACCACTGGAGAAGGAACTGACAATCTACTCCGGTCTCACCAGCATAGGAACCTTGTAAGAAAGCAGTGACAGAGGGTGAGAGACAGTCAGACCCGACCGAAAGACCAAACAAGAGGTATTGTGTATTTCAATGAAGCTGTGAGCTATCCCATTAAGGGTCATTGTGGGTGGGAGAGTGAAAGCAGAGTGTAGGGCCAAATCCCAAACCACTGGAGAAGGAACTGACAATCCACTCCGGTCTCACCAGCATAGGAACCTTGTAAGAAAGCAGTGACAGAGGGTCAGAGACAGTCACACCCGACCGAAAGACCAAACAAGAGGTATTGTGTATTTCAATTAAGCTGTGAGCTATCCCATTAAGGGCCATTGTGGGTGGGAGAGTGAAAGCAGAGGGACAGCAGAACTGACAATCCACTCCGGTCTCACCAGCATAGGAACCTTGTAAGAAAGCAGTGACAGAGGGTCAGAGACAGACCCGACCGAAAGACTGAACAGGACATATTCACATACTCCATGTGCCCCATATTTGTGTTCCCAAATGTAGATGTGATGAGCAACATGTATACAAAATAACAGGGTTAATATGGCATTATTTTGAGGTTTTTGTGTTTTTATGTAATCAGGTAGTGTGTCTTTAATTTTGCTTTATGTAAGCTGCAGCATGGCTTTTCATTCAAAATGTAACAACTAATTGGTTGTATAATGCATTTGCTTTGGTGGGGGGAGGGGATGGTGAAATCAATTGTAATGGCCTTCCATGCTTTTCCTCTGTTAAACTCACTGTTACATTTTGAAGTTGTCTGTACGTAATGCGTAAACTATTTTACTGGTGTTTATTGTGCACTTAGCGATTTTGCGAGATACGAGCGTCTACGCAAAGAATTATTTTCTGCTACTTACTATGTAGCGCTTTTCGGAGGCAAATCTCGGCAAAGGAGTCCGAAATTACGCAAGTCAATCGCAAGTCAATCGCAAGTCGACTCGTATTACGTAAATCGCGTTACGATGCGCATTTGCGAGATACGATTTCATACGCAGCTCGAATTTAATAGGGCCCATAATGTATTAGAGAGTTAATGTTTCATGGAAATGTGTGTCCCTTTTAATGAAGGTCTGTCCTTTTATACAAGTTTATCTTTTTATGAAGATGTATTTTATAAAGTTGTGTTTTCATGAAAATTGTTCCTTTTAAATTTGTTCTTACTGAAAAACTTTTATAGGGACGGTGTAAAAGCCGGAACGGAACGGAACAGGCCGGAACAGGCCATTTATAAAAGAAATCAATGACAATATCACTGGGATGTGTTAGATATTATTGAGAACAATATTTAAGAACCAAAACAAATTCAATATAATACTTTTTTAACCCTTTAAAAACCCAAAAATCAAACGGAACGGGCAAAAACAGGCCGGAACGCACACTTTATGAAGGGAATCCATGCTAAAATCATTGGGATGTGTTAAATATATTTGAGAACTATATTTAAGAGCTAACCCCAATCTAATAGTATGCTTTATTAACCCTTTAACAGGCCAGAATACAAAATTTTGCAAAATGACCCGGAACGGCGGCTTTCCAGATGGTCAAAAATACCAAACTCACCAAATACACATAACTAGGTGGGATTCATGTAATAACCTTCATAAATTCCACAGAAAATAATTTCAAGTACCTGTTCCGGGCAAAAATACAATATTTTGCAAAATGACCCGGAACGGGGACTTTTTAGAGGGTGAAAAATATAAAATTCCCCAAATACACATAACTAGGTGGGATTCATGTAATAACCTTCATAAATTCCACAGAAAATAATTTCAAGTACCTGTTCCGGGCAAAAATACAATATTTTGCAAAATGACCCGGAACGGCGACTTTTTAGAGGGTGAAAAATATAAAATTCACCAAATACACATAACTAGGTGGGATTCATGTAATAACCTTCATAAATTCCACAGAAACTCATTTCAAGTACCTGTTCCGGGCCAAAATACAATATTTCGCAAAATGACCCGGAACGGCGACTTTTTAGAGGGTGAAAAATACCAAATTCACCAAATACACAGAACTAGGTGGGATTCATGTAATAACCTTCATAAATTCCACAGAAAATAATTTCAAGTACCTGTTCCGGGCAAAAATACAATATTTCGCAAAATGACCCGGAACGGCGACTTTTTAGAGGCTCAAAAATACCAAATTCACCAAATACACAGAACTAGGTGGGATTCATGTAATAACCTTCATAAATTCCACAGAAAATAATTTCAAGTACCTGTTCCGGGCCAAAATACAATATTTCGCCAAATGACCCGGAACGGTGACTTTTTAGAGGGTCAAAAATTCCAAATTCACGAAATACACATAATTAGGTGGGATTCATGTAATAACCTTCATAAATTCCACAGAAACTCATTTCAAGTACCTGTTCCGGGCAAAAATACAATATTTTGCAAAATGACCCGGAACGGCGACTTTTTAGAGGGTGAAAAATACCAAATTCACCAAATACACAAAACTAGGTGGGATTCATGTAATAACCTTCATAAATTCCACAGAAAATAATTTTAAGTACCTTGTCTTGGCAGAATACTTACAAACTGCTACTTCGCAAAGTGTGGGAGATACCCCCCTTCCCCTGCAAGGAACAGAGTGAGGGGGGAGGGAAAGAGGGGAGGAAAGGGAAAGAGGGGAGGAAAGGGGGAAAGAGACACAGGGAAGGAAGGGGGGTAAGTGGGGGATGAGACACAGGAGAGGGAGGGGGTAAGTGGGGGATGAGACACAGGGGAGGGAGGGAGGTAAGTGGGGGAAGAGACACAGGGGAGGGAGGGAGGTAAGTTGGGGATGAGACACAGGGGAGGGAGGGAGGTAAGTTGGGGAAGAGACACAGGGGAGGGAGGGAGGTAAGTTGGGGAAGAGACACAGGGGAGGGAGGGAGGTAAGTTGGGGAAGAGACACAGGGGAGGGAGGGAGGTAAGTTGGGGAAGAGACACAGGAAGGGAGGGAGGTAAGTTGGGGAAGAGACACAGGGGAGGGAGGGAGGTAAGTTGGGGAAGAGACACAGGGGAGGGAGGGAGGTAAGTGGGGGATGAGACACAGGGGAGGGAGGTAAGTGGGGGATGAGACACAGGGGAGGGAGGTAAGTGGGGGATGAGACACAGGGGAGGGGGGGTAGTGGAGCATGAGACACAGGGGAGGGGGGTTGGGTATGAGACACTGGAAGGAAGGGGGGATATGAGACACAGGGGGTGGAAGAGACACAGGTGGGGTATGAGACGGGGTGAAGGGGGTGATATGAGACACAGGGGGGGAGGGGGGTATGAGACACAGGGGAGAGAAAGGGGGGTATGAGACACAGACGCTTATTGCAGTGTGGCCTGAAAGGGGCACCTTTGCTCATGTGGCAGTCTGCAATGAGTGCAAAAGGTGCTTATTGCAGGCCGCACTGCAATAAGCGCCTTCAATCATGTGGCAGCCTGCAATCAGCGACTAAGGCACTCATTGCAGGCCGCCACATGCGAGCCTCGCGAACCCAAAACAACATTTCCAACCTTTACTTCTAAAACCCGTATCATATGTGTATCACCATAATAGTTGTCAGTTCGCGTTTTTTGGTGACCGTTTGCTCTGTTGGTCAAGTTTGTGTGCGTCGTTGAGCCAAGCTCGCAATCGGGCTCAACGAAGCATGTAAGAGGCCGCTGATGGAACAGCATAAACCCAACGTTGTGGAGCGCAACGCGCTCCACACACCAACATAGCACAGAAGCGTGCAAGCACGCAGACAGTCTAGGACCTTCGACGGTTCAACCTTGTGCAAATGGACTGTTTGCGGTTGTTTACGGTGCGTTAAATGGGGAGATTGGTCTGTTACTGTGAAGCGGGTGTAACCCTTACACTACCTGATTGATACAATATCATACCTGATGTTTTAAAGCACGTTATTCCAAACAATTTAGGAATGTTAGGTGATTTATGCCCTTTATGGCATAAATCCAGACTCTGTATAAACTATGTAATTTTCCGTGGGAGTTTTGCCATGGATCCCCCTCCGGCATGCCACAGTCCAGGTCTTAGTCCCCTTGAAACAACTTTCCCATCACTATTGTGGCCAGAAAGAGTCCCTGTGGGTTTTGAAGTCTATGGCGGTTCGCCCGGTTCGCCGGTTCGCGAACATTTGAGGAACCCAAAATTTTATGTTTGCCACATCACTAATTATGAGTTAGATGTGAGTACTTATATATTTTTTTTTTTATTTTTTTTTTTGTGTCTTTTTAAATGCGCTGGTTGTGCGTGTAAGTACTTATAATTTAATGTTTTTATCTACTTTTTGGGGGGCTTTTTAAAAATGCGCTACTTGCAGGTTGTGTTTAAAGAACCGTGTGTGTGTGCGTGCTATTCACGCAGACATCTTTAAGCATCTTGCGCTTCTGTGCTATGTTGGTGCATGGAGCGCATATGGTGATACACATATGATACGGGTTTTTGAAGTAAAGGTTGGAAATGTTGTTTTGGGTTCGCGAGGCTCGCATGTGGCGGCCTGCAATGAGTGCCTTAGTCGCTGATTGCAGGCTGCCACATGATTGAAGGCGCTCATTGCAGTGTGGCCTGTAATAAGCGCCTTTTGCACTCATTGCAGACTGCCACACGAGCAAAGGTGCCCCTTTCAGGCCACACTGCAATAAGCGTCTGTGTCTCATACCCCCCTTTCTCTCCCCTGTGTCTCATACCCCCCTCCCCCCCTGTGTCTCATATCACCCCCTTCACCCAGTCTCATACCCCACCTGTGTCTCTTCCACCCCCTGTGTCTCATATCCCCCCTTCCTTCCAGTGTCTCATACCCAACCACCCTCCCCAGTGTCTCATGCTCCACTACCCCCCCTCCCCTGTGTCTCATCCCCCACTTACCTCCCTCTCCTGTGTCTCATCCCCCACTTACCTCCCACCCCTGTGTCTCATCCCCCACTTACCTCCCTCCCCTGTGTCTCATCCCCCACTTTCCCCCTCCCATGTGTCTCATGCTCCACTACCCCACCTCTGTCCCCTGTGTCTCATCCCCCACTTACCTCCCTCCCCTGTGTCTCATCCCCCACTTACCTCCCTCCCTCCCCTGTGTCTCTTCCCCCACTTACCTCCCTCCCTCCCCTGTGTCTCTTCCCCAACTTACCTCCCTCCCTCCCCTGTGTCTCTTCCCCAACTTACCTCCCTCCCTCCCCTGTGTCTCATCCCCCACTTACCTCCCTCCCTCCCCTGTGTCTCATCCCCCACTTACCTCCCTCCCTCCCCTGTGTCTCATCCCCCACTTACCCCCTCCCTCTCCTGTGTCTCATCCCCCACTTACCCCCCTTCCTTCCCTGTGTCTCTTTCCCCCTTTCCTCCCCTCTTTCCCTTTCCTCCCCTCTTTCCCTCCCCCCTCACTCTGTTCCTTGCAGGGGAAGGGGGGTATCTCCCACACTTTGCGAAGTAGCAGTTTGTAAGTATTCTGCCAAGACAAGGTACTTAAAATTATTTTCGGAGGAATTTATGAAGGTTATTACATGAATCCCACCTAGTTTTGTGTATTTGGTGAATTTGGTATTTTTCACCCTCTAAAAAGTCACCGTTCCGGGTCATTTTGCAAAATATTGTATTTTTGCCCGGAACAGGTACTTGAAATTATTTTCTGTGGAATTTATGAAGGTTATTACATGAATCCCACCTAGTTATGTGTATTTGGTGAATTTGGAATTTTTGACCCTCTAAAAAGTCGCCGTTCCGGGTCATTTTGCGAAATATTGTATTTTGGCCCGGAACAGGTACTTGAAATTATTTTCTGTGGAATTTATGAAGGTTATTACATGAATCCCACCTAGTTCTGTGTATTTGGTGAGTTTGGTATTTTTGAACATCTGGAAAGCCGCCGTTCCGGGTCATTGTGCGAAATTTTGTATTCTGGCCTGTTAAACGGTTAATAAAGCATACTATTAGATTGGGGTTAGCTCTTAAATATAGTTCTCAAATATATTTAACACATCCCAATGATTTTAGCATGGGTTCCCTTCATAAAGTGTGCGTTCCGGCCTGTTTTTGCCTGTTCCGTTTGATTTTTGGGTTTTTAAAGGGTTAAAAAAGTTTTATATTGAATTTGTTTTGGTTCTTAAATATTGTTCTCAATAATATCTAACACATCCCAGTGATATTGTCATTGATTTCTTTTTTAAATGGCCTGTTCCGGCCTGTTCCGTTCCGTTCCGGCTTTTACACCGTCCCACTTTTATATGTGGTGTTGGTTTTAAGATATGATTTCCTTCTGTACAAAAATATATTAATGTCCTTTTATGATTGTTAAAACCATTTTAAGATGATCTGTCTCATTTATGCCAAGTTTAAAAACAAACAAACAAAAAAAAAAACGTACGTCTGAGGTTTGCTGTTTCTTCTGTTCAGGGAGAATTGCCTGGTATTTCGGGACTGGATCACTCTTCTGAGTGAGACCAGTCTGATATCTTACAGGATATTCCTCCCTGTGAAGGGCACAAGTGAGCTAAAAGAGGTTGCTCTCTGAGTAGTTAACCAGACATATATAAAAAAAACAAAAACACTGAGGTATTTTTCGTTCTCAGATGAGCACCTCTACACTTTTTGAGTGTGTACTTAATGTCAGAAAAGATATTCTGTATTATTGTCTAAAATGCATTTATCCATTTAAGATATGCATTATTGTTTTTAATGTATTGATGCCATTTATAAATTGGCAATATGTGTACACATTTCAAATATAAAATATCTATTGTGTGGCTTCACTATACAGTATCAGTATCACTGTTATTTCTTAACACATTTTTAAGTTCCATCTGTACTTGAACTGAAAATGAGAGCAGATGAATTGGTCATATATTTAAATATTCATATTTGTAATCAAAAGAAGCAATCTTATAAAGGATCTAATCAAAGTGTTCCACTGCTTTATTAATTGCATCAACACTATGTGAAGAGGGCATTATGAGTCAAATGAAAAGGAAGATGTACAGTTTGGTCTTTCTACAATTACAAACATGAAAGCCTGATATTACTGATTAAATCACATAACAAAGTTCTGGCTAAAATCAGTATATAATATGTCAATAAAGTGGGAAGACTGACGATAATCATGAATCATTTAAGAGTCAAATCTGAATACTGAGCATTTGCTAATAAATGTATATATTCAAATTCAAAGATGAAACGATTATTTAACTGAGTTTGATAAACCTAGGTTTTCATTGAATACGTGATACCCACAAAGTACTTTCACTGAAATTATATTTTATTTAAATTGATTTATTGAGATTATTGCTATTTGTCTTTACCCCTCATTTTAATAAAAACTCACTAAGAAATAATAATATAGATAATCTCCATGTCTCTTGTTCTATGTGCAAGTTCAAAGTGATGACCATGAAGACTGTACCTGATGTGATCATTTTGTGAGGTTATAAGTTCAATTTCCCCATAGCTACAAGTCTTATTAGTACTAATAAAAAAGACAGCATGGGTGAACCCCCAACATACCCACCAGCATACAGGCAAAGATTGATTTTTTTTTTTTCGTTTTTACGTTCGCCATATATTCCAAAATACATATAAATACATATAGCATAGAACAAGTGAGATGGAGAATGAACACCATCAGCCTTATTAAATTGCGATTCTGTAAACTTAAAAGGGCTCTAATTAAGCACACAGCATGTTTTTTTACATAAGTTTTTAGTTAGTGAACTTCTATCCAAAAGCAAGGTCTTCACTAACTAAAAACTACTGTAAATAAAATATGGTCTGTGTTCAAATAGAGCCCTTTTAAATGTACCGAATAGCAATTTAATAAGGCTGCATATTATTAATTTTTAAACTGTTCCCAAATCTCCCATTTCTTCAATACCTTTTTCTTCATAGCCCTCTCTTCTATCATATAAATACTTTTTTCAACTTGGTATAGTCTCTCAATATTAATAATAATTTTGTTCCAAGTTGGTAGTTTATCCTGTTTCCAGTATTTGGCTATAATCAATTTAATGACTAAGAAAAATTGAACTGTCAAGTATTTTACAGAATCTTTAAATGATTTAGGGAAGATGTGAAACAGTATCAAACCGGGGGTTATCTCATTTGGGTGTTGTATAATAGCTGAATTTATTTTCTATGCACATGGACCAGAAACTCTTGATTTTATGTCACGCTCACCATATGTGAATATGAGAGCCTGGAATTTCACATCCCCTCCAACAGTTTCCATTATATGTCCCTGGAAAGATATTTGCTAAAAAAGTTGGAACTCTGTACCACCGTTGTACCAATTTAAAGTGGGTTTCTCTCAAAGTACTGTAGTACATGATGTTACTTTAGCAGTAAGAGCAAATCAGTTTAACCACTCAATATTGTCCCATTTATAATATAAATCATTATCCAATGTTTCCATATTTATAGTTTTCTCTTCATGAGCGGTATTTCTAATTATATTGAAACAATCTGATATCCTAAAACTCTTTTCTTTTTTACTGAAGTATCTCTTTTCTAAGAAACATTATTTCCAAAGCCCAAATCTAAATTGGAATTCTTTATAACCCTTTTTTAAGGTATAGTATTCCAACCATTTAGAAAATGGTACATGAAATTCCTTACATACATTGTCAAAAGAATTAAAACCCTCTTTATTATAAAGGGCATTCAATTATAAAGGGCATTCAATAATGTAATTCCCCACTACACTTCTATCTTTTTAATTTTATTATTTTCTAGGATAAACTTAATCAGGGTTACAGGGGAAGACTGTTTTATTAATTTCCATTTCTTGTTAATTTTAAACCATGTTTTCAAATTCATTTTAATGATCCAAGATAATTTATTCAGATCTACTTGATCTGGACTTTGCCATGTACAGGGCCTCATTCAAATGTGATTTGGCCAATTGAATAGGGCTCTATATAAGCACAGAGCATATTTTTTTAACAGAAGTTTTTAGTTATTGAACTTCTATCCAAAATCAAGGTCTTAACTAACTAAAAACTTCTGTAAAAAACATATGTTATGTGCTTATATAGAGCCCTATTCAATTGGCCAAATCACATTTGAATGAGGCTCACAGTTTTCTATATCTATCCTCTGGGGTAGTGTTAGTTTTATTTTTCTCCATTTAGATGGAGTTCCACAGAATATCAATTCTAAGATTTGTGACAATCTAACCGCCTCATAGTAATCAAGGATAAGTGGTATAGCCAGGCCACAGATTTAGGCTGACTGACAGGATCTTCTGTTTATATATTACTAGTGACTTGCCCGTCAAAAAATGAAGGTCAATTAGAGATGTCGCGAACAGTTCGCCCGCGGACTATTCGCGGCGATTTTGGCATGTTTGCGTTCGCTTCATTGAGGAAACTTTGACCCTGCACCTCACAGTTAGCAGACACATTCCAGCCAATCAGCAGCATACACTCCCTTCCAGGGTCTTCCATCTGAAGGACAGCATACATTTTAGAATCATTCTGAAGCTGCATTCGTTGTGAGAGGACAGATAGTGTAGCTGCTGGAGATTTAATAGGGAAATAGATAGCCAGGCTGTGTATTTAGCTTCCACTACAGACCTGAAGGACTCATCTGATATCTGCTGCAAGGACAGCAACCCAAAAAGCCCTTTTTAGGGCTAGAACATCATTTATTTTATTTTATAATTTTTTTCTGTGTAATCTAATTGCATATGCCTGCCTGCCAGCGTGTGTGTGTGACAGGCTAACACCTAACAGCTTATATTGTGCTTAGTTAAATAAAACAACACTTTTTTGACTGTAATAGATTGAATAGCAATTGCCTGCCTACAGGCGTGTGTGTGAAGCCTATTGCAACAACTCTGCCAACTTTTGCCAGTACACAGTGATACGTCATATCTGGTGCAACCGTAGTGTACAGTGACATAAAACAACACTTTTTTGACTGTAATCGATTGAAAATCAGTGTGAGACCTACAGTTTCTACTCTGCCAACTTTTGCCAGTGCACAGTGACACTCATATCTGGTGGCACCTTAGATTGCACACTCAGTGCCCCAAATTTGAAGTGGGAGGAGCGACCAAGCATCTTTTTCCATCTCCCGCTTCCAAAAATCCATGCCATATACACGTCCCCTAATAGTGGACGTAACAGGGATTAAACTGATAGGAATAAATAGTACAACTTAATACACCACTCCTATCTGGTGGCACATTACATTGCATGTGCAGTGCCCCAAATTCGAAGTAGGAGGTCCGACCAATCATCTTTTTCCATCTCCCTGTTCCAAAAATCAATGCCATATACACGTCCCCTAATAGTGGACGTAACAGGGATTAAACCGATAGGAATAGTGCTACTTAACAGTACACACCTTACAATAACACAGACAGAGGCAATGCAGAGAGAGGAGTCTGAAGAAGAGGAGTCAGAGGAGGAAGGTGGCTTTGAGGAGGTGGAAGACCAAACACAGCAGGCATCCCAGAGGGCTTGTTGTCACCTTTCGGGGACCCTTGGTGGCGGGGTGGAGGAAGAGACCTTCAATGACATCAGTGAGGACAAGGAACGGGACATGGCTAGCTTGGTATCCAACCTTGTGTAAATGGGGAGTTTGCGGTTGTGCAAAGGGACTATTTGCGGTTGTTTGCGGTGCATTAATTGGGAAGATTGGTCTGTTACTGTGAAGCGGGTGAAACCCTTACACTACCTGATCGATACAACATCATACCTGATGTTTTAAAGCATATTATTCCAAACAATTTAGGAATGTTAGGTGATTTATGCCCTTCATGGCTTAAAACCAGACTCTGCATCAACTATGTAATTTTCCGTGAAAGTTTTGCCATGGATCCTCCTCCGGCATGCCACAGTCCAGGTGTTAGTCCCGTTGAAACAGCTTTCCCATCACTATTGTGGCCAGAAAGAGTCCCTGTGGGTTTTGAAATTCGCCTGCCCATTGAAGTCTATGGCGGTTCGGCGGGTTCGCCCGTTCGCGAACATTTGATGGAAGTTCACGTCCGCTGTTCGCGAACCCAAAATTTGATGTTTGCGACATCACTACGGTCAATACAAGAAAGTGTTGAAATGCTGTTTGTCACACAATGTGAGTGTACTGTGTGCCTCAACTATATAGACCCCTCTAACACACTAATGAACGCATGTAATAACAGTATAAGTGCCATGAGGGTCATCGAGGACCCTCATGACCCAAAGTGTAAGCACTACACCATTTTAACCCGGTCACTTATGGCGGTCTATCCAGACCCTCATAAGCCTCTATTTAACTCCATCAGTCCCATAAGGGTATATTATGACCATTATGGGCCTGTTACAACCCAACATTAACCACATAAATGCCATGACGGTCCTCAAGGAAAATCATGACACTAAGTATAAACACTACACTTCACTATACCCCCCCAATAAAACATTAAATATCAACTAAACTCGGGAAGTAAAAAGTAGTCTGATCAAAACATGAAAAATTTGTTTTTACATGTAAGTTTTCACTAGTTAAATTTTTGAAAATATACTGCAGAGTGCTTAAACTTACAGTGATCCTTGAAAAAAATGATGCTGCGCCTATGTTGGACATTTACTTATTTTGTAAGTACAAAAAGCATGGATATTTAGTTAGCAATGTATTATTTTTCAGGGAGATTTACAAAGCTATCAAAAACCACAGTTATTCACCCAAAATATAATAAAGTGTCAATGTGATTTTTTTTTAATTATTCAATATATTACATGCATAAAATATGTGCCTATTTAATATTGTCCAGTTTAATCTACAATGCACAAATTACTAGCAAGGCTAAAGATGTTATTAATAAAATGTACTGAAAAGTAAACATTCAATTTACAGACAAACATACAGTGCCTTGCAAAAGTATTCACCCCCCTTGGCATTTTTTGTGTTTTGTTGCATCACAACCTGAAATTAACATTGACTGTTTAAGGATTTGCATCATTTAATTTACAGAACATACCCACAACTTTGAAGATGTTTTTTTTTTTTTTTTTTATTGTGAAGCAAACAACAAATAGGACAAAATACCAGAAAAAAACTCAATGTGCATAACTATTCACCCCCTAAAGTCAATACTTTGTAGAGCCACCTTTTGTGGCAACCACAGCTGCAAGTCGCTTTGGATACATTTCTATGAGCTTGCCACATCTTACCACTGGGATTTTTGCCCATTCCTCCTTGCAAAACTACTCCAGCTCCTTCAAGTTGGATGGTTTTCACTTGTAAACAGCAATCTTTAAGTCTGACCACAGATTTTCTATTGGATTGAGGTCTGGGCATTGACTAGGCCATTTCAACACATTTACAGGTTTCTTCTTAAACCACTCAAGTGTTGCTTTGGCAGTGTGTTTGGGGTAATTTTCCTGCTGGAAGGTGAACCTCCGTCCTAGCCTCAAATTATGCACAGAGTGGTACAGGTTTTGCTCAAGAATATCCTTGTATTCAGCACCATCCACCTTTCCCTCAACTCTGACCAGTTTCCCAGTCCCGGCTGCGGAAAAACATGGTGTTCTTTGGGTGATGTGATGTGTTGGGTTTGCGCCAAACATAGCATTTTCCTTGATGTCCGAAAAGTGAAATTTTAGTCTCATCAGACCAGAGCAATATCCTCCATACATCTTGCGAGTCTCCCATATTCCTTTTTGCAAGCTCAAAATGTGCCATTTTGTTTTTTCCTGAAAGTAATGTCTTTCTTCTGGCCACTCTGCCATAAAGCCCAACTCTATGGAGTATATGGCTTATTACCGTCCTGTGTACAGATACTACAGTCTCTGCTGTGGAACTCTGCTGCTCCTCCAGGGTTTCCTTAGGTCTCTGTGCTGCCTCTCTGATTAATGCCTTCCTTGCCCGGTCTGTGAATTTTGATGGGCGGCTTTCTCTTGGCAGGTTTGCTGTTGTTCCATGTTCTTTCCACTTGGTTATGATAGATTTGATGGTGCTCCTGGGGATCATGAAAGATTTGGATATTTTTTTATAACCTAACCCTGACTTTTACTTCTCAACAACATTGTCCCTTACTTGTTTGGAGAGTTCCTTGGTCTTCATGGCAGTGTTTGGTTGTGTTTTAGTTAGTGGTGCCTCTTGTTTAGGTGTTGCAGCCTCTGGGGCCTTTTAAAAATGTGTGTATTGACAGATCATGTGACACTTAGATTGCACACAGGTGGACATCACTTCACTATTTATGTGACTTCTGAAGGTAATTGGTTGCACCATGGCTTTTTGGGGGCTTCATAACAAAGGGGGTGAATAAATAGACACATGTGAATTTTCTGTTTTCTATTTCTAAAAAATATTTTTTTTGTATATATTTTTCTCATTTCACTTCACCAACTTAATAAAATAAATTTTAGATTAACAAAACATTGAATTTAAGGCTGAAATGTAACAAAATAGGTAAAAAGTTAGGGGGGTGTATACTTTTGCAAGGCACTGTATTACTGGTTAGCTTGATGCAGTTTAGTTTAATAAAATGACAGGTTTGCCAATACAAATCATGGTAATACAAAGCTAAATGAATTTTTTTCACCTGAAGAAAACAGACTATGGGCCCTATTATATTGCCCAGATCGAATGATACGCATAATTATCTTCATAAGTAAAGTTGCCACATATTCTATGAGCTACTCGCATCCTGATTGCGAGATACCTTCCCACAATCAGTACTGACAAGCCAGCAACTTAGGGTTAGCATTTCCATTGCTTTTTGGACATTTCAAACAAGTGAAAAATACTTAAAGTTGCACCAAATTAATATTCTATTAGAACTTTATATCTAATTTGCTAATTAAGGGCCCCATTCAATTGGTCAAATCGTAATAACCTGAACTCGTAAAGCAGCTTGTAAAAGTTACAGATATTCAATTGGCTACAATTAGCTACTCGCATTCCAATTGCAAGTTATCCACCCACAATCACTACAGGCTAGCCAACGCTGCAAAAAACAGCCTTAGGGCCCTATTCTATTGCCTTATTTGTACATTTATACAGACTTTAAATCACTCTAAATATTGCTACATATTTGTCAAATATTACTTACTAGTGACTTGCCTGTCAAAAATGACAAAAAAAAGAAGGTTAAGCCTGGCAATGCTGTTTGCCATACAATCTGAGCACCTTCGGTGCTCATCGCGAGTCCCCGATTGTGAGCCTCTCCCCTCTCATTGAGTCTCTTCCCCAGTCTATTTTACAGGCCTTGCCAGTCATTGCAGTCATCTTCCAACCCGCAAGTTCGTTGCTTTGCAATGAGCACCTTCGGCGCTCATCGCAAGGTCCTGCATGCCTGCATTGTTCGGCTAAGTGGTACTAGCTTTGGCTAAGTGTTACTGACTTGGGTTAAATGTTACTGGCTTGGCTTAAGTGTTACTGGCTTAGGTTAATAGTTACTGGCTTCAGCTAAGAGTTACTGGCTTCGGCCTTGTTTTCATCCTGTTTGAGAAAATTTAAGTTTTTTCGGCGACCATTCTTTTCTATCTCCTAAAAAAGGCAATTATGGGTCAAATTAGCATGCAACCTCACTCACAGGCCCCTGAGTTGTGTGTGTGGTTTTTAACTTTTTTTTTTTACATTACTGTGTGGCGGTCTTGCAAGTTACTGGCTTAGGTAAAGTGTTATTGGCTTAGGTAAAAAGTGTTACTGGCTTAGGTAAAGTGTTAGTGGCTTAGGTAGTGTTACTGGCTTTAGTAGTGTTACTGGCAAAGTGCTGCGAGCTTAGCAATGAGAGACTATTTTAAAGTCCTACGTGCTTGCCTCGCAATGAGCGCCTGTGGTGCTCATCGCAAGCCCTGCACTGAGCACCTTCGGCGCTCAATGCAGCCTAAGTCCTATGGGCCTCACAATGAGTGTCTGCAGCGCTTATCGCAAGCCCTGCAATGAGCGCCTGCAAGCGTGATGACAACTCGTGGATTGACAACTATTATAGTTGATTGGCATTAATTAATTCTTAAGTCAAGAAAATGCATATAAACATTTATAAAAAAACTCCTGAAGCCACATTTATGAGTTCAAGGCATTGGCAAGTAACAAATAGAATATGGCCCTTATAACTCTATTGGTTTTAGCACAGCTCAAGATTAATGAGCGCTAACTAATTAAAGTTCTACAAAATCAATATTCTAATAGACCCGTAGCTTTAGCTCGCAAATTAGGTCTGATAAAAAGTATCGAGTTTCTGTAAAAAAAAGTATAACTACTGAAGGGCTCACAAGGGCTTTTTCAAACACTTATCACAGCAGAAGCAATATAAAACGCACTAATGTGCTTTAAAATCATGGGAAAGCAGAGAGAATTAATTGCACAACTGTCTCAAACCCAAAAATATGAAATTAAAAATATATTTGTGTTAAGGTTTATTTGTGTGAAATGGATATTGGGACTTAAGGGGTTAATGCATATAATGGAACCTGCATGGACTAGAACAGGTGCTTTAATGATTTTTTTATTGATTTCTACATGCTGGATTACAAGTCCGATTTCTAAATTTACTTCTCAACACGAATTAATTTGTAGTCTCTGAGTGAAGTTTAAGTATAAACTCCATGTTTTACTGACATAATGATGACTGTGTCTAAGAAGCATTGTGTTTAAGAAGTAAATTATGGGCTTGCTTAAATATTATTCTATCATATGATCACGCCCCCTGAAATCCTACTTAGAAGTGCATGGTTTCCATCTGGTGGCTGTGAGACTGTAGTTGCGGGTTACATTCAATGTGTATAAATGTTTATAAAAAAGGTAGCCAAAATTACAGGCTAGAGGCTATTGCGGGTCCAAAATTACAGACAAGAGACAAAAAGTCAGGCCCACAACTAGTAAGAGTATCACATTTCTGAAACAAATATTATGAGTAGTAAATAGGACTCACAAAGGGTTTTAACACCAGTTCTGATAGCTCTAGCAGCAATTAAACACACACTACCATTGTAGAAAGCATGGGAAAGCATGGAAAGACATTAATGTTAATTGCACAGCAGTCTCAAACTCATAAATATGCAATTAAAAATATTATTTTTAACTGTTATTTATGTGTAATATTGATCCTGGTACTCAAGGAATTAATACATACCATTAAACCCACATGGACTAAACCAGATGTTCTAATGCATTGTCTAAAGTGCTAGCCCAATGGGCATGGCCGTATTACCCATTAGGCAAACTAGGCAGCTGCATAGGGGTGCTTTCCTGTGAGGGGCACCCATTTTTTTGGCTTAAAATTATCTTTTCTAGCTTAACAATGAAATTGTGCAGTCTGGCCAATAGGTGGCGCCTGCCTGGATCTACAGTGTAGATAAAAGTGTTCCCTTCTTCAGCGTTTCCTGCTGTAGTGTAGAGGAAGGAAATGCACCAGAGGAGCAGGTTTGGAAGCTGGCAACCTATGCATTATGTAAAGTGTGAACAATTTAAATTTGTTATTAAGCATAGCACCACAATTAGAATTTTAGTGCGAGCATGTAATAGTAGTATGTAATTTTGGTGATTATACTGCCATTATGTCTTAACTTAAAGATCATTAAGTATTAACCCCTACCAAAAACAAACAAAGATATATAGAGGAATGGACAACATGGCTGAATATGTATACATTCATATAATTATAGATGAATATTGCGAATATGTACATATCCATATTATTATAGGTGAACATGGCTGAATATGTATACATTAATAATTGACACATGAAGTTGAATATTTATATTATAATGGCCCCTGGTTTATGTCCTGTATATATTTATCTATAGGAGACGTTGGCTGAATATGTGTTTGTTTGTATGAGGCACTGACTAAATATTTATATACTGTATTACTATGACAATTACAAGTGACCCTCTCCAAATATTTATATGTTTATAGGATTATAGACCCTAGCTGATTATGTCTATAATTATAGTAGGGCACTTAGTGAATGCTGATTTAATATTAAGCAGCACTGGTCTAATATGTTTACATTGTATGACTAGAAGTGATCCTGACTGAATGACATTGCATGGAACCCACAAATTAAATGTTAAACGGGGAGGGCGGTAGACTTTAGAATTATATATATATATATATATATATATATATATATATATATATATATATATTGTAACAGAGTGCCCCTAGAGGTGGGTTTGGTTGAAGAGGCTGGAGGATTTCTTGGAGGAAAGAAAGAGTTAACTCCAGGCAGTGATCAGAGGCAAATTGAAGCCCAGATGTGGATTGCCTTTAAGATAACCCCAGAGAGATGGGTGGAGTCCCCGGCAATTAGGCCCTGTTTGGCCTTGCAGAGTGAGGCCAGTGAAAGAAAGTGAAGGCCTCAGTCTGAAGCAGCTATCTCCAGTGAGAGGAACGCAGTATTTTTTCTTTGTCTGCTGGAAGCAGAAATTGTACCAGGCTGAGAGGAGCCTGAAAGTTTACAGTCTGGAGTAAAAATGCTGTTTGGTTTGGACTGCTGCAGTTTGCACAGCTAAGAGAGCAAACTGAGAAGTCTGCCACAGGGATTGCTGGAGCTACAGAGAAAGAGGATTTGTGCCACAAAGAGCATTTACAGAGGAGACTACTTGCCTCAGAGAAAAAGGGGATTTGCAGAGGAGCTGCTGCAAGGATTTTGCCACAGCAGTATTTACCGAGGACACTGATTGGTGCTATCCCAGCTTTTGGAGTAGAGGATCAATTACAGCTGAGAGACTGGATGTAAAGGTACCATTGCAGAGTCCGATAACCCCAGGGAGAAGTCTGTGTAGTTAAACAAATGTGTAGCCTTTAACAAAAGAGGGTGTTAAGGGTGCCTGGAGGTTGGGGTATCTGGAGAGTAGGGCGGGCCAGAACCCTACCCTATGGTATGAAATTTAAAGACGACGGTCTACAGAGAAAATACACTTTAAACCATTGAAGATGGACTATTTAAAGACTCTGTATTTTCACCTGAAGGTCGAGAAGCGGCTTCAGGGCTAGCGAGGGTGTTCCTGATGTTAAGTCAGTACGTTTATGCAGAATTTTATATTATGCTGGAGTAAGCTATTTCTTTTGTATTTTGGACTTTTTAATAAAAAGTACAAAAAAAAAATCTTGGAATCTCTGCTATTTATATGTATCTCAAAGGAGAAACCAGTAGCCAAAAGCCACATTACCACAATATATGTATCTATAGCAAAAGTATTCACCCCCTTGACTTTTTACCTATTTTGTTACATTACAGCCTTAAGTTCAATGTTTTGTTAATCTGAATTTTATGTGATGGATCAGAACACAATAGTCTAAGTTGGTGAAGTGAAATGAGAAAAACCATATACATAAAACTAATTTTTAGAAATAGAAAATTATCATGAAGCCCATAAAAATCTCGGGTGCAACCAATTACCTTCAGAAGTCACATAATTAGTGAAATGATGTCCACCCGTGTGCAATCTAAGTTTCACATGATCTGTCATTGTGTAAACACCTTTTTTGAAAGGCTTCAGAGGCTGCAACACCTAACCGAGAGGCACCACTAACCAAACACGGCCATGAAGACCAAGAAACTCACCAACCAAGTAAGGGACAAAGTTGTTGAGAAGGGTTAGGTTATAAAAAAATATCAAAATCTTTGATGATCCCTAGGAGCACCATCAAATCTATCATAAACAATTGGAAAGAACATGGCACAACAGCAAACCTGCCAAGAGACAGCCGCCCACCAAAACTCACGGATGGGGCAAGGAGGGCATTAATCAGAGAGGGAGCACAGAGACCAAAGTTAACCTTGGAGGAGCTGCAGAGTTCCACAGCAGAGAATGGAGTTTCTGTAAATAGGACGACAATAAGCTGCATGCTCCATAGAGTTGGGCTTAAAGGCAGAGCGGCCAGAAGAAAGCCATTACTTTCAGCAAAAAACAAAATGGCACGTTTTGAGTTTGCAAAAAGACATGTGGGAGACTCCCAAAATGTATGGAGGAAGGTGCTCTGGTCTGATGAGACTAAAATTGAACTTTTCGGCCATCAAAGAAAACGCTATGTCTGGCTCAAACCCAACACATCACATCACCCATAGAACACCATCCCACAGTGAAACATGGTGGTGGCAGCATCATGCTGTGGGGATATTTTTAAGCATCCGGGACTGGGAAACTGGTCATAGTTGAGGGAAACATGGATGGTGCTAAATGCAGGGATATTAGGGAGTTCAGCTGCACCTTACTAACGAGGCCCATAGAGGCCAAAACAAGTCTGGGGTTTGCTATTTCTCCTGTTCATGGTAGAATTGCCTGGTATTTCGGGGCTGGGTCACTCTTTTGAGTGGGACCAGACTTATATACTACAGGATATTTCTCCCTGTGAAGGGCACAAGTGAGCTAAAAGAGGTTGCTCTCAGAGTGGCTTATCATGGCCATACAACTAACCTATTACGGTACGTTCGTTCTCTCATGAGCACCTCTGACTTAGTTTTATTTATTTTTTTATATTCTTGAGAATAACCTGTACAAATCTGTGTGTGATGTAAGGCTTGGACGGAGGTTCATCTTCCAGCAGGACAATGACCCCAAACACACTGCTAAAGCAACACTTGAGTGGCTTAAGGGGAAACATGTAAATGTGATGGAATGGCCTAGTTAAAGCCCAAACCTCCATCCAATAGAAAATCTGTGGTCAGATTTAAAGATTGCTGTTCACAAGCGCAAACCACCCAACTTGAAGGAGCTGGAGTAGTTTTGCAAGGAGGAATGGGCAAAAATCCCAGTGGTAAGATGTGGCAAGAGACTTATCCAAAGCGACCTGGAGCTGTGATTGCCCCAAAAGGTGGCTCTACAAAGTGTTGACTTTAGGGGGTGAATAGTTTTGCACATTGATGTTTTCTATTATTTTGTCCTATTTGTTCACAATAAAAAAATACAATTTTGAAAGTTATGGGCATGTTCTGTAAATGAAATCATGTAACTCCTCAAACAATCCATGTAAATTCCAGGTTGTGAGGCAACAAAACACAAAAAATGCCAAGGGGAGTGGATACTTTTGCAAGGCACTTCAATTCATAACCATTTTAAACATGGCTTCCTTTAAGCTTATTCCCGCTGCATTACACAGCTGGGAACTCTACCCACGTACAGCCATTTCAAGCATACTGGGTGTGTGCTTACCCTGCACATGCACCTGCAAGGGCTCCTCCACTTTACTTCCCAGGGGCTCCAAAAGGGTATATCTGTGCCTGCCGATGGGCAAACATTACTTATTGTCTCTCATTAATGCTTAGTCTCCAATTGCAGGTTACGTCTACTACTATTGACTGACATTATGATGACATTCTTATTTTCTGTTAATGTGTCTAGGAAGTAAATTGCGAGCTTGGTTTAATATTGCAAGCTCATATAATCACACACCCTAAAATCTTACTTACAAAAGCATGATTTACGTATGGTGGCTGAGAGACTTAAGTTGCGGGTTAGAGATAATAGAATTATCATGGACTCCTTTTCCAGTTCCTGGATCTTAGCCCATTGAGCCACCAAAAAAGGACAGATTGCTTGGCTCCAGCAACTGGACTAATAGCCTCTACCCCTGGATCGTCACAAGAATGCATCTTGAAAAAAGAAAAAAAAAAAACACAGCCAAATTTACATTAAGTAAGTTACTTTACTTTAATAGAATAGGGCTCTATATTGGTATTTTAATTTCTTTGACATAAAACTTTTTTCTCATGAAGTTCAATTTTTATTTTGACAATACATCTAGAAAATATTTTCTAATTTTTTTTAAAATCATCAAATTTCTACTATAACTGTAGCTCACATGAATATTAAGATTGCATTTATTAATACACATACTGTGCATATAGATGTATCCACACATACATATGCTTATGCACCATCATTTTAATCACTGTTTGAAGTGCAACAATCTTTACACAAGCGATCATTGGTATTCATTATTTTATTTTTTGTTAGTTAGGGTGATCTGATTCATCTAGAAACAATGGTTCCAGTATATTGACTCAAAGCAAGACAGACATTAAAACAACATTAACATCATGGTAGACTTTAAGTTCATGTAGAATTTAATGGACAATTCAGCCATCCAATACATTATATTCTAGAGAAAGAGATGTCGCGAATAGTTCGCCGGCGGATTGTTTCCGGCGAACATAGCATGTTCGCGTTCGCGGTGAACAGCGAACATATGCGAGATTCGACCCGCCCCCAATACTTTATCATTGAGCAAACTTTGACCCTGCATATCACAGTCAGCAGACACATTCCAGCCAATCAGCAACATACACTCCCTTCCAAAGCCATCTACCTCATGGACAGCAGCCATTTTGGAATCATAACTAACTTGCAGTCTTACAGTGAGGAGGGAGAGTGTAGGTGATGCTGATTGAATAGGGAAATAAATAGCTAGGCAAGATTATTCAGTGTCCAGTGCAGTGCTGAAGGACTCATCAGATCTCTGCTGTAAACACAGCACCCCAAAAAAACCTTTTTAGGGCTATAACATCATTTTATTTTCTTTGTTTTTTTTCTGTGTAATCTAATTTCAATTGCCTGTCTCCCTGCTAGCCCCTGCTTGCAAGTGTGTGTGTCAGGCTCACAGCTTATACTGTGTGTGCACAATGCATACAATATAATATTGTTTACTGGTTGTCTACTTTTAAAAAAAAAAAAACTTTTATTTTCTTAAATCTAAGTGCATTTGCTTAACCGTCAATCAAATTTCATTTGCTTGACCGCTACCCATAGTGTGTGTGTCTTGCTTACAAGTACTGTGCCAAGTTCAACCAATCCAATCTATTTGGGGTACCACAAGTCCAAATTTAAAAAACCCAAACTTTTATTTTCTTAAATCTAAGAGCATTTGCCTGACCGTCAATCAAAGTTCATTTGCTTGACCGCTACCCATAGTGTGTGTGTCAGGCTTACAAGTACTGTGCCAAGTTCAACCAATCCAATCTAGTTGGGGTACCAAGAGTCCACATTTAAAAAACCCAAACTTTTATTTTTTAAATCTAAGTGCATTTACCTGACCGTCAATCAAAGTTCATTTGCTTGACCGCTAACCAGAGTGTGTGTCTTGCTTACAAGTACTGTGCCAAGTTCAACCAATCCAATCTAGTTGGGGTACCAACAGTTCACATTTAAAAAAACCAAACTTTTATTTTCTTAAATCTAAGTGCATTTGCCTGACCGTTAATCAAAGTTCATTTGCTTGACCGCTAACCAGAGTGTGTGTCCTGCTTACAAGTACTGTGCCAGAGAGCATGTTGTATGCATGCTTGAGCTCCAAACAAAAGGCTTTTTAGGGTCTTAGTCCCTCAAATACAAGTTTTATTTTAACACTTTTCTGTTTATAAGCACTTTGTGCACGGTGTTGTTAATTTTTGGGAGTTTTTGTGGTATTTTTCTTAGTTTAATTTAAGTTTTAGTTTTCTGGGAGCCAGGCTCAGCCCTCTATCCCAGGAGAGTGAGCTGTCTCCTGGATACTTTGCCACACCCCTCCCTTAGCACTACACCTTCATT
Organism: Discoglossus pictus; assembly: GCA_027410445.1. Lineage (NCBI taxonomy): Eukaryota > Metazoa > Chordata > Amphibia > Anura > Alytidae > Discoglossus > Discoglossus pictus. The sequence goes on from CM050165.1 coordinate 238,628,453, forward strand.
CCTGGAGCTTTGTTACTTTGACTTTTTTTTCTTTTAAAAAGTTAATTAGCTTTTGTTGAAGTTTTGTTAGTTTGGTGTTGGGTTTTATGTTTTGGGGGAGAGAAGACAAGTAACATCTTTGTAGGCAGTGGGGTGGGAAACAATTTGAAGTTTTGTTTAAAAGGCTTTTTTAACATCTGACACAGAGACACAGAGGGGTTAAAAAGCCTCTGTGTTCTCTGTGTTGTTGCAATTAGTAACACCTTGCAACAGGCCAATAACCCTTCCACTGCCAAACATCATCTCTCTCTCTCCCTTAGTTTTTGTCTCCCTTAGTTTTGTCTTTTTGTTTCTTTTTCACACTTTTATATTTAAAAAAAAAAAGAAAACAGTAGAAAATCATAAAACAAAAAATAAAAATAAATAAAACAAATAAACTAAAAAAAAAAATGGGTCTAAACATGAGGGATAAGACCATTAAGAAGCCTCAGGGGTCAAAAGGGGGAATAATGGCCCCTGAAAATCCTAGCTGCAGCACTGCACAGCATAGGCCCCAGGCAGATAAGGCAGCCCCAGCTCCTGGTGGTTCTGCCAGCAGACCTACCCCTGTGGCTAATACCTGGTCACAGGTGGTTTCTGCTGGCCCCAGTAATACCACCGCTGGGGCTGAGGGGCAGATCACCAGGAAGCATGGGGTTAAATGTCAGATGTCTGGGGTCTACAGCATTGAATTCTATCTGCGTGCTGCAGCTAATGTCATCAGCCCCTCTGTTATAGTAGCAGCCATCAAAATGTACGGGAAAGCAGTTTTCTTTACCCGTACTCTGGCTGCTGCACACATTCTTATACAGAGAGGCATCACAGTGGGGGGATTATATGTCCCAATAGAACCCCTGGAAGGGTTGGGCACAAAAGTAACACTCTCTAATGTGCCCCCCTTCCTACCAGACTCCCTCCTGCACCCCCACCTGCTAACCCTAGGGGAAGTAACAACACCATTTATTAAAATTGCCCTGAGGTGCAGAGAGAGAGCACTTCGTCATGTGCTCTCTTTCAAGAGGCAGGTACAAATGTGCCTGCCTCAGGGCGCAGAAAACATAGAGGGGTCTTTTGGGGTTCCATTTGAGGGGGTGCTGTACAGGATTTTTTACAGCACTACGGAGGTGCAGTGCTATCATTGCAAGGGGTTGGGGCATACACGTAGGAATTGTCCTAATGTAAAGTATCATGCCCCAGCCCCAGCAAATGGCACCTCCGTCAGTACAGCACCCATCCCCGCTGAGCCCATAACAGCGGGGACCTCAAGGGTCATAGCCCCCCCACAGAGCTCAGGCAAGGAGGCCGTTCCTCAAGCCACCACCACGGCCTCCAAACCCCCTTCTTCCCCAAAAAAGCCATCTGTGTCTGTGGTCTCCAGCAAGACTGCAGACACGGGGAAAAAGGGGAAGAATGTCACCGGTCCTCCCAGTGTCACAGCTGCATCTCCCAAGTCCCAATCTGCCCCCACCATAATTACATCAGTTAGTGTGGGGGCACAGTGTAAGCAGAGGGATAATAAGCCCTCTGCAGGGGAGGCAGCTAGTGGCAGCTCCTCTTCCAGGAGTGATGTCCCCAGGAAGAGGAAGCATAAAACCAACAGGGAGGTTGCTGATAAGTGGGAAGTGCTCTATAGTGGAGCACCTCCCTCTAAAAGCAAGAAGAGGAACAAAACATCTCCTCCTCATCCGGTGACATTGTCTGGCCCGGTTATTAAGCTCAGCCAGCCGGTGCCAGACCACACATCTCTCTCTCCAGACCCTATAGGGGTTAATGTGGAAAAGGGTCTGGAGGAAAAGCAGGGGCAAGAGGGTCTCCCAAGTGAGGCAGGGGTAGACAAGAAAGATCAGGTTCTGCCTCTGGCCTTTGAGGGGGGTCCCAACAAAGCCCCTGCTGAATGGGTAGTCAGTGTCCCTGAGGTGCTGAGCTTCAAGGGCACCAGTCAGTCTCCTCCTCCAGTGTCACTCTCTAGTGACATACCTCGGGCTTTGTTAGAGCCCCAGGCCGAGTCACTACTGGAGGGGGGGAATATAGGCATGACCCCCATTCAGGACCCCATGGATTTGTCTGTCAGGGGGGATGTGGCACAAGGGGAAGTGGAAATGGGGGAGGGTGATAAAACAGGTTTTCCTGTTAACATCATGGGAGAGCCTGTCTACCCTTTTCAGCCGTCCACCGACCCTAACATCGGTGCCATCCAAGCTGAGCAAGCAGCGGTGGAACTGGCAGAGGAGGCATATAAAGCCTCCAAGGCTACCATTAAGGAAGCCATGCCAGCCACTGCTGTCCAGCCAGCTACCCCTGAATGCACTCCTGAAGCTACAGGGGTGCAGCAGCAATCCAAGGGTCCATTATTTACCTTGAAGGGTGCTAAAGGGACTCCTTCTGTATCATCTAAGAGGGGGTCCCTGAGAATAAAGCTGAGGAAACTGACTCCAGCCGGGGAGGATGGAGTAAAAGCCCTCAACCAAGAGGAGCCCAGGGGTGACCCACTAGAAGGAACATCAGATTCTGGGTGGGTTATCCCTGTCAAGGAAATAGATCTATTCCTTGAGAGCACCCTTCATGGACAAAAGAAAAGGAAGGTGCGGCTGGCCTTGGAGAGGTGGAAGAATATGTCGTTTATTCTCCACTCTCTCCAGCAATATCTAGTGGTCAGCACTAGGGCCAAGAATTCTGGGACTGCGGAGCATCTCCGCGTCTGGAAATTATATAAAATGTGCGTGTCCTATCAGCAGTTTTAAGGGTCTGAGGAATGCACAATTCCTGACACGCAGTAATGGCTTTGCACATCAGCACGCTAAATACCAATGGCTGTCAAGACAGTTTCCGCAGGTTCCAGGTACTCTCCTATTTATATCAGGGAGGGTACTCTGTGAGCTTCCTGCAGGAAACTCACACCACTCCAGAGGCTGAGGCCTCGTGGCAACTGGAGTGGAGAGGCAGGGTCTTCTTCAGCCACTTCACATCGGCGTCATGTGGAGTGGTGACCCTGTTCTCAGAGTCTTTTCAGCCAGAGCTGCTGCTTGTGAAAGCTGTTATCCCAGGCCGTCTAATCCACCTCCGGGTCCGAGAGCAGGGTAGCATCATTAACCTAGTTAATATATATGCCCCTGCTGGAGGGCCCGAGAGAATGAGGTTCCTCGCCAGACTGTCCCAGTTTTTGGAGACGGTTGACGCAGATGAGTGTTTGGCACTCGGGGGTGATTTCAACTGCACCCTCGACGCTCTGGACCGGAATAGTCCAGAGCCGTACACGCCTTCTGCGTCAGCCCTGCGGGAGATCATCGCCCGCTTCTCCCTGGAGGACATCTGGCGAGAGCAGAACCCAGGGGCATCAGACGGTTTCACCTACGTCAGGGTGAGAGCCGGTCTGGTGTCCCACTCCCGGATCGACAGACTATATATATCTAGTCACTATATGTCACGAGTCGGTTCTTGTGCCATTAGGCTGGCTCCGTTCACAGACCACAACTGTGTGTCTGTGACAGTGGCGCTAACGCCAACAGCGCCACAAGCAGCCTATTGGCACTTCAACAATGCTTTGTTGAAGGACCAGGGGCTCGTGACATTGATCCGGGAGTTTTGGACGGACTGGAGGGGTTGCAAGGGGGACTTTGCCACGTTAAAACTGTGGTGGGACGTGGGCAAGGTTCATTTGCGACTTCTGTGTCAGGAATATACCAAGGGTGCGAGTGGGCAGCGCGAAGCTGAGTTGGAGTCATTCCGGGGGGAGGTACTCCATCTGGAGCAGAGGCTGTTCACTTGTAGGGACCAATCCCTGCAGAGCGAGTATGTAGAGAGGAAGGGTGTCCTCTGTGACCTGGAACGACATCAGGCCAAGGGGGCATACGTGCGCAGCCGCTTAGGTTTTCTCAAAGATCTAGACCGCGGCTCGCGCCTCTTCTACTCACTGGAGAAAAAGGGGGGTAACAGTAGGCACATCACCTGTCTTCTAGATGAAGACGGTGCCCCCCTTACAGATCCGGAGAGTATCCGGGATAGAGCCCGGAACTTTTATAAGATCTTTACTCTCCGGATCCCATTTCTCCAGACGCCTGCAGGGTGCTATGGGAGGGGCTCCCCACAGTCAGTGAGGGTGTAAGAGAGCGGCTTGATATACCACTATCTTTTCAAGAGCTCTCTGAAGCCCTCCATGCCATGTCCTGTGAGAGGTCTCCAGGACTGGACGGACTGACTGTAGAGTTTTTCCAATTTTTCTGGGAGACTCTGGGACCTGATTTCCATCTGGTCCTTGGGGAAGCCCTGGAGACCGGGGAGATGCCCCTGTCTTGTCGCAGGGCAGTACTTGCCCTGCTGCCCAAAAAGGGGGATCTCCGGCTTATTAAGAACTGGCGACCGGTCTCTCTGCTCAGCACAGACTACAAGATTGTAGCTAAAGCCATCTCGCTTAGACTTGGGTCTGTGCTGGCAGAATTGGTTCACCCTGACCAGTCCTATGCGATCCCGGGCCGGACTATCTTTGATAGTATCTTTCTGGTCCGGGATCTATTGCATTATTCTCGCAGGACTGGTCTGTCACTCACCTTTCTCTCTTTAGATCAAGAGAAGGCGTTTGACAGGGTGGACCATGGTTACCTCATAGCCACTCTGCAAGCGTACGGCTTTGGCCCACAGTTTGTGGGCTTTATAAGAACGCTGTACGCCTCTGCAGAGTGTTTACTTAAAATCAATTGGTCCCTAACAGCACCTTTGGTATTTGGACGAGGGGTGCATCAAGGATGTCCCTTGTCTGGACAGTTATATGCACTGGCCATCGAGCCTTTCCTCTGCCTACTGAGGAAAAGGCTCACAGGGCTGGTGCTAAAAGATCCAGACATGCGGATTGTCCTTTCAGCTTATGCTGACGATGTGCTCCTCGTGGCCCAGGATCCAGTCGATCTTGAGCTGGCAAAACAGTGCCAGGAGGTATATTCAGCTGCCTCCTCCGCTCAGATCAACTGGTCCAAATGCACAGGCCTTTTAGAGGGTAGTTTACAGGTAGACTCTTTGCCTCCCACGTTTCGTGACATCACGTGGGAGGCAGATGTCATTAAATATCTGGGGGTCCACCTGTCCGCTGCGGACGCTTCCGTCCCAGACAACTGGAGGGAGTTAGAGGGCAGTGTCCTCTCTCGTCTGGGACGATGGAGGGGTCTAGCAAAAATGCTTTCCCTTAGGGGGCGGACTCTAGTGGTGAATCAGCTGGTGGCTTCTCAGATCTGGCACCGGCTGATTTGTCTGAGTCCGACCCCCGAGTTTGTCACCAATATCCAGAGGAATTTGTTAGATTTCCTCTGGATGGGAAGGCATTGGGTCTCTGCAGGGGTGGCAAGTCTGCCTTTGGTGGAGGGTGGACAGGGAGTAGTTTGTGTGTGCTCCCAGTTGTCCACCTTCCGCCTTCAGTATCTGCAGAGATACCTATATGCAGATCCCTCTCCGCAGTGGTGCGCACTGGCATCCAGCTTTTATCGCCAGTTGCGCAACCTGGGGTATGACCGGCAATTATTTCTGATCAGGCCCGAGGGGTTTGGGAGAGACCTCTCTGTGTTGCCGGCATACTACCAGGAAACCCTCAAGGCCTGGAGCATGGTCTCCGTGACCAGGCAGGGCGTGCCTTTGGGGGATGAAATATTCACGGAGCCCCTGCTATTTAATCCAGCAGTGGGGGCTCCAATGTTACAGTCCCCCAGTATCATCCGCCGCCTTAGTCATGCACGGATGACCCGAGTCGGGGATCTCCTGGAATACGTGCGTTCTGATTGGGTGTCACCCCAGAAGCTTGCGCTCCGTTTGGAATATGTGTCACCCAAAGTCTCAGGGCGCTTGCTCCAGGAGATTAGGGATGCCATCTCCCCCGACTCGCGCACCTTCCTTCGCGGGGCTTTGCAGGCCGGAGTGCCACATGCACCTTTCAACACCCCTGCTCCGGCTGTTTGCATTGAACACAAGCCCCGTGTTTCCCCTCAGGCTCCTCCTGTCCCCAACCTCTCAAAGTTGAGGGACATACCATCGGCATGCTTTCGCGGCATGCCGAGGAAGAGCTTATATTCTCTCGTGCTCCATACAGTGCACTTCCTTGCCCTCGTGACCCGTCCCGATACCATCTGGAGGCGGGTCCTACCAGCTGACGAGGGCAAGAGGCCCCGGTGGAGGGAACTTTATTCTGATTTAGTTCCACGACTCACCGGGGACTTGAGTTGGAGAGTGCTCCATGGTGCACTGAGCACGGGAGAGTACTTAGCTAAATTCACGGACTCTCCCTCCACTTGTCCATTCTGTGGCAAGGGAGAGTCCGTGTATCATATTTATTTTAGTTGCGCCAGACTGCAGCCCCTCTTGTCACTCTTGAGGGGCCTCCTCCTGCAGTTCTGGCTGCATTTCTCCCCTCACATTTTTATTTTTGGGCGCCCAGTGTCCCGGGGCAATAAGGCCAGGGACCTCCTCCTCAACTTGCTCCTGGCATTAGCCAAATTGGCTATATATAAGTCCAGGAAGCAGTGTTTGATAGGGGGGGTTCCCTTGTCACCTGAGGCCATGTTCCGGGTGCTGGTGCACTCCCGTATCCGGGCAGAGTACTATCTGGCTTTGTCCATTGGGGGAATGGATGAGTTTGTCTCCCAGTGGGCTGTAGATGGTGTGCTCTGCTGGGTATCCCCCCATCCGGTTTCTTTTTCTCTCAACCTCCTAAAATGATTTTTATTTAGTTTACAGTACATGTTTTCTCTTAATTTTAAAATACACTGTGCCAAGTTCAACCAATCCAATCTAGTGGTGTACCAGCACTCTACATTTAAAAAAAAACAACACTTTTTTTCTGTGTATTCTAATTTCATTTGCCTGCCTGCCAGCGTGTGTGTCTTAGGCTCACATCGTATACTGTGCCCACTTGCCAAGTCAGTGCCACCACTCATATCTGGTGTAACAGTCAGTAGTGCACATTTAAACAAAGAATACAATTTTGACTGTAATACATTGAATAGCAGTTACTTGTCTGCAAGCGTCTGTGTCAGGCCTACAGCGTCTACTCTGCCAACTTCTGCAAGTGCACAGTGCCACTCATATCTGTTTTCACAGTAGCCTGCACGCATAGTACCACTAATCGGAAAAAAAATGACAGGCAGAGGCAGGACACCCGCAGGGGCCGTCGTGGTCGTGGTGCTGTGATTCCCTTTGGCCCTACAATAATGCCCAGTGTTCAGAGGCCAGTTACCCTGAACCTGAAAAGTTCAGAGGACTTAGTTGACTGGCTAACACAGGACACCCAATCTTCTACAGCTTCCACTTGGAACATTGACGCACCATCCTCCTCCAGCTTAGCTTCGGGCACCTCTCAAGTTACCACTCGCCCGCCTGCCGCCACCACCAACACTAGTACCACAGCCAATTCAATTGATCAGTCAGAAAAGTTATTTACACATCAGTTTGAAGAAATTAGTTATGCGCAACCATTATTGCCAGAGGATGTAGATAACAGGGATATGTCTAAGTCAGGCAGCAGTACACACATGTACGTACGATGTGATGATGATGATGTACCCGCTGCTGCTTCCTTTGTTCAGTTGTCAGATACAAGTATTTGTTTAACGAGTATTTGTATGACCGGGGTGCTAGGACAGCCTCTGCGGAGCTGGGGATTTTTTTGCCACGTTACTGGATCCTCATGCGCAATGCCTATAGGCTCATGCTTCCTTTTGAGGAGTTGACAAACCTTGTCAGTCGCACCGAAGGCACCATCAGCGACATCATACCATTTGTTTTTTTCCTGGAGCATGCCCTGCGAAGAGTGCTGGATCAGGCCATAGATGAGCGTGACGAGGAAGAGGAAAAGTTGTGGTCACCATCACCACCAGAAACAACCTTATCAGCATCGCTTGCTGGACCTGCGGCAACGCTGGAAGAGGATTGTGAGGAAGAGGAGTCAGAGGAGGAATGTGGCTTTGAGGGGGAGGAGGAAGACCAATCACAACAGGCATCCCAGGGTGCTCGTTGTCACCTATCTGGTACCCGTGGTGTTGTACGTGGCTGGGGGGAAGAACATATCTTCAGCGAGATCACTGAGGACGAGGAACGGGACATGGGTATCTCGGCATCCAACCTTGTGCAAATGGGGTCTTTCATGCTGTCGTGCCTGTCGCAGGACCCTCGTATAAAAAGGCTGAAGGGGAACGACCTGTACTGGGTGTGCACGCTACTAGACCCCCGGTATAAGCAGAAAGTGCCTGAAATGTTACCAATTTACCGCAAGTCAGAAAGGATGCAGCAGGTCCAAAACAAATTAACAAGTATGATTTACACAGCATATAAGGGTGATGTCAAAGCACAAGGGCAATATAACAGGGGAAGAGGTGAAAGTAATCCACCTCCCACGACCACGCCGGCAAGGACATAAAAGACGTGTTGTTGATGGAGGAAATGCGGATCTTTTTCAATCCTACGCATCGCAACAGCCCTTCGGGATCCACCCTCAGAGAACGGCTTGACCGACAGGTAGCAGACTACCTCGCCTTAACTGCAGATATCGACACTCTGAGGAGCGATGAACCCCTTGACTACTGGGTATGCAGGCTAGACCTGTGGCCTGAGCTATCCCAATTTGCAATTGAACTTCTGGCCTGCCCCGCTTCAAGTGTCCTGTCAGAAAGGACCTTCAGTGCAGCAGGAGTTTTGTCACCGAGAAGAGAAGTCGCCTAGGGCAAAAAAGTCTAGATTGCCTCACCTTTATAAAGATGAATGAGGGATGGATCCCGAAGGGACTGACACTAGGCAATACATTCGACTGAAAAAGGCCTGATGAGATGAGCTGCCTTCGGCTAAAAATGGTCCACACGCTGCTGTATGTTATCTGTGAATGCCGGATGACTTGCGTGACTTATCCGCCACCAACTAGGGTTCAAGAAGACACAATGTTTTATGGCACTTTCTGCCTGGGGAACAAAGGTCACTTTTTCTGGCCGCTGCAACAGCAGCGGCTGCAACAATACCTAATTTTTTAATTTCAATTTTTATGTCAGAAGGCGTACGGCATGTAATGAAAAAGAAAGCATATTAAACAGTCTTGCATAACACAACAGTTGTGCAAAAATACATATTTACAATGAAGACATTTTGTTAAAATTAGCTGGCTAGGCCTTCTTATTTTTACTTTTTTGGTTAATAAATTTTCTTTTTTTTTACTGTGATTGCAATTTTTAAGAGAAACCTAAGACATGGTAAAAACAGACAATAGTAAAGAGTATATCAGCAGTTAACACCAAAGTCCTATTATCTATCATCACTCCAGCAGTAGCTTATTATTTACAATATCTAACCTGCTCAATCGCCCTTGGGTTACCCTAGGGCAGGCTTCAGTAGGCGACCTCTCCTTTCCTCGGATGATTTTGTCGCCGGTTGCTTCTGAAGGGTCTCCTTCAGGGCTCCCCCACTCCGGTCCTTTCCCCCGAGTCTCTACAACCATTAACAAATGTTTTATTATATTAGGGGGGCACTAAATGGGGATGTTATCCAGGGATCCCAAATTGTCTGGAACTGGGTGATTCTATCCAAGACTACATGGTTTAATCTCTCGTTGAACAGTAAATAGTTGATTTTTTTTTATTAATTCCTGAAAGTTTTAATTTGGGGTTTTTCAACTACTAGCTATGTGTATTTTTTCTTTCAAAAAATATTTTATTAGGTCAGGTAATATATCATATTCAAACAACCATTTCCATGTTACATATATATCCATACATGTTAATACATCACTGAGTTACCTTATCTCTATTAATACTCAGTTTACCCCTTTCTATTCCATAATCTTGGAGCTTATACCATATCCAGGGCTAGTATGTTATCTGGATTTGGTTGTACCTGTAGCCTAAAAATATATATTTTTTTTACTTTTCTGATATTAATATAGCTTTAATTCAGTTTGTTTTAAGTTGATTCCCTTTAAGTCTTGAATCCAACTATAATTGGGAAAAAAAAAAACTAGTTTTAACATTTAACATGTTGGGAAAGGGAAAGGTCCACAAACATCCTCCTTTTTTACATAAATATGATGTAAAATATAGCACTTACCTCCGTCCTCCGCCCCTCTAAGGATCCACACACACCTCCCATCCCGTTCTCTTGAGAATATCCTCTCACATTTAGGGCAGCCCCTATTCCGGATCTAAATTTCTTTAATTGTCTCCAGATGATATGCTATCACTTAATTGCAGCCACGGAGACCATATATCTCAAAATGTATCCATGGAGTTGTCTACTAAATGGGTAAGGCGTTCATTTATAAGGATAAAGTTTAATTTATTTTTAACCACCTGAAAGTGTAGGGTATCCGATTTCCTTTGACTGTCTATATGGTTCTTTGTGGCCAACATAATGAACTTTAATAGCCTATTTTGAGCGGACGAGAGACAGACATGCGGAACACCCAGCATGCAGTTTTCTATATTAGCAGAAATCTGAATCTTAAACATTTTAGAAGCTAGTAAGCATGTTCCTTCCCATAGTCTTATGACTGCTGAATACTCCCACCAGACATGAATAAATGTAGCCTCATTACCACTGTTCCTAAACCATGAGCTGCTCCATTTTGGATCCCATTTATTTAGCTTAAAAGGAGTAATATATGTCCTGTGTAGGACCTTTATTGAAGTCTCAAGCAGACTATAATTTAAAGAGACCCGACTTAAGCCTCGCCAACTTTTATCCCATGTGCTGTCTGCCAACTCTGTGCCCAAATCCCTCTCCCAGGCTTTGGTATAGTCTGGTTTGTTTGACCATGAGTTTTCATTAAATAGTTCATACATGAGGCTAATAATACCAGGCTGAAAGGGGGAATCCCTACATTTTTTGAGTAGCCAGGTGTTTCTTTGGGGGGTTCCCCTACCACTTATCGTATATATTAAATTATGTATCCTGCAAAAATTATAGTGTTCAGCCAGGGGTAAATTGTATCTATATCTCACCCGCTCAAAGGTCATTATTTTGTCGTCATGCCACCATGGACCAACCCTTAGTAGGTTCTGAGACTTCCACCAACTGAGAGAGCTTTCCGGAAGATGTATCTTAAAGTGGGGATTGGGTACGATAGGGGTAAGATCTGATACCCGAGTGTCCAGTTTTTGTGTCGAGTTCATCTCCGTCCATATTTTTAATAAGTGCTTAATCAACAGGTTTTTCAAGTTTCTCAAAAAAGTATACAGGCCTGGAATCCATATTACTGTATCCCATGTATAAGGTGACATGCTTACATTTTCCATAAATACCCAGAGCGGCTGATGTGTGGGAGAATGCGCCAGAGGAATGAAAGCCAGCTGCGCTGCCTTGTAATACAGTTTGAGATTCGGGCACGATAGGCCCCCATTCCCTTTTGGTCTATACATATTATTTTTTGAGATCCTCAGGGCTTTATGATTCCAAATAAATCTAAAAATTTGTTTTTTCCCCTTTGAATCTTTATGTGTTGTAAGCGATCTCCCGGGATATTTAATCTGGCTGACGAAGATTTGTAGTATGTATCTATCAAGTTCATAAATTTGCCTGCAAACCCAAATTTCTGTAATACTGCTTTTAAATAAGGCCATTCCAACGTATCAAAGGCCTTTTCTATATCTAACACCAAAAGGCATGTGGGTATTTGATGTTGGGATGACCATGAGATTAAATTTTGTGTCCGTCTGATATTGTCCCCCGTTTGTCTATGGGGGATAAACCCTGTTTGGTCTTTATGGATTATGGAGGGGAGAAATCGCAAAATCCTGTTTGTCATTAATTTGGCCAAAATTTTTATATCCCCGTTTAGGAGTGATATGGGGCAGTAATTTTTAAGTTCTAATGGGTCTCGTCGTTCTTTCGGGAAACATATCATATTTGCATGGTTTAGTTCTTGTGGCATGGGAGTGCCTTCTAAAATTTGATTGAAAAGTGTGGCTAAGTGGGGTAATAACATGTCTATAAAAGTTTGGTAATAGAGATTTGTAAATCCATCCGGGCCCGGGTAGCTATGTGTATTTTGAATGCTAAAGCCATTAATTGGAATAGCTTGTTCTAGGATTGAGATAAGTTTTTTTATGTGTATCCCCAGTAAGCAGGATTCCATTGAAAGAGAAATATCCTTTTGCAAGGATTGGAGGCCCGAGATTTAGCTGAAGTCTTTTATAGTGGACATGAGTGCTGGTATAGAGAGAAGGGGCTTGGTCAGGGTGCAAAGCATATCGTCCGCAAAAAGTGAACACTTAAACTGATGGTGTCCTACTTGAACCCCCTGGATGGCATGGTTGGTTCTGATTGCCTGCGCTAGGGGTTCAATGGCAAGAGCAAAGAGCAGTGGTTAGATTGGGTATCCCTGCCTGGTCCCTCTCTGTACTTGGAGTTTGGCCTTATGGTCCCCTGGTATCTTTAAGTTAGCTACTGGTGAGTCGTAGTACCTTCTGAGCAGGTTGAGAAAGCGTCCCTCAAATACAAACTTATCTAGCATTTTGTACATATATGGCCATTCCACCATATCAAAAGCCTTCTCTATGTCTAGGGCTAGAGGGCAAACTGGGTTGTTATAGTGTTGAGCCAAGAACTGGGCGTTCAGAACCCTCCTAACATTATCTCCTGCCTCTCTGAAAGGAATGAACCCCGTTTGGCCCTTGTGTATTTAGTCCAGTAAAGAGTTAGATATTCGTTTGGCCATAATTTTAGCTAGGATCTTGACATCCACATTTATCAGGGGTATGGGGCGATAATTTTTAACCTCTAAAGGGTCCCTACCCTCTTTTGGAAAGACTATGAGGTCGGCCTGATTCAATTAAGTTAGCATAGGTTTCACATTTAGTATAGTGTTGAACAAAGATGTTAGGTGCGGGGGTAAGCAACTGCTCAAATTTCTTATAGTACAGATAAGTGAAACCGTCTGGCCCTGGGGACTTGCCAAATTTAAGATCTTGGATTGTAGATTTAACTACCTCTTGGGATATGTCTGGGTTCAAGCTGTCCAATTGAGGTCCAGGTATTTTGTGGACATCTTGCTGTAGTAGGAAGGACTCAATGTCAGATCCGCTGCAGTGGGATTGGGATGAATATATGGTCTGATAGAAGTTTTGAAATTTTTCTTGGATAGCATTGGGGCTAAAGGAGGTTTGGCCATCAGGTAGTCTAAAGATACCGTATATTATGTCCTCTCTTGGGGGGTAAAGACACTAATAATTCCTCCAATAAAATTCTGTTTTTTTATGTGGGCAAGGTCCCTAGTAAGCCCCTTGGGTTATGTGTTAAAAAGAGTGGTGCAGAGACTGTGGGGGCTGTTAGCCTCCTTGTCCCCGTGTGGCCGTTTAGAATCCCTGCTGCTGCATGTTTCAGCTTTATTAAGGGGTAATTGTACAGCGTTTGACTCAAGTAGCTGCCTGTGCTGGGTCAGTTTGGCTTAATTGCTGGGCTCTTTTCCTGCCAAGATGGCGACCGTCAGTCCATGGGCCTCTATGTCCCCTTCACTAACTCTGTCCCCGCTTGTGTGCTTATTTGGGATGGCCCCCCTTTATATCTACGGCCCGTGGCCTTGTAAGGGTCGCCCCCTCAATCTCTGAGTGTGGATATGCAGGGATGGGGCATTGAATCAGGCCTACCTTCTTCTCTGCTCGCTGCAAGATCAACAATACCTAATTTTTCAGGCATGTGTACATGCCTAATTTTTCTGGCCTCTGGTGCTGCACTGTGGCTTCAACAACCAAACCCAAAAAAAAGGCACATAACAGGGATTAAACTGAAGGAGTAGTACTACTTAACACACCACTCATATGTGGTGTAACAGTAGTGTACATTTAAAACAAAAAATGATTTTTCTACTATAGATTGCATAGCAGTTAGTTGTCTGCAAGCGTGTGTGTCAGACTTACAGCGTCTACTCTGCCAACTTCTGCAAGTGCACAGTGCCACTCATATCTGTTGTCACAGTAGCTTGCACGCATAGTACCAATCTGTCAAAACCTGTAATGATAAATGAGGTCTAGAGTAGCCTGGTTCCCTTATCCTCTACAGGTTGAGACCTAATGTTTGGGTGACTCCAGACCAACACATGAGTACAAGCAGCACACAAACTCAAAGCCGACATCCTCCTCCTGGTCCAGCATCATCAGCCACATCTACCACTGCTGTCCTCCTTGCCCCCTCTCAACCATCCGCCACTCCATCTCTCGCCTTGAGCAGTTCCTAATGTCACAAAGTGCCCCAAATTTGAAGTGATACGACCAACCAAGCATTTTTTTCCATCTCCCGGTCTCAAAAATCCAGGCCTTATACACGTGCCCTGATAGGTGACGTAACAAGTATTAAACTGATAAGAGTAGTACTTACAAACATGCAACACCTATCTGGTGGCACCTTTGATTGCACGTGCCGTGCCCCAAATTTGAAGTGATACGACCAACCAAGCATCTTTTTCCATCTCCCGGTTCTAAAAATCCAGGCCTTATACACGCCCCCTGATAGGTGACGTAACAAGTATTAAACTGATAAGAGTAGTACTTACAAACACGCCACTCCTATCTGGTGGCACCTTTGATTGCACGTGCCGTGCCCCAAAATTGAAGTGATACGACCAACCAAGCAGCTTTTTCCATCTCCCGGTTCTAAAAATCCAGGCCTTATACACGCCCCCTGATAGGTGCTGTAACAGGTATTAAAACTGATAAGAGTTGTACGTACAAACACGCCACTCCTATATAGTGGCACCTTTGATTGCATGCGCTGTGCCCCAAATTTGAAGTGATACGACCAACCAAGTATCTTTTTCCATCTCCCGGTTCCAAAAATCCAGGCCTTATACACGCCCCCTGATAGGTGCTGTAACAGGTATTAAACTGATAAGAGTAGTACTTACAAACACGCCACTCCTATCTGGTGGCACCTTTGATTGCACGTGCCGTGCCCCAAAATTGAAGTGATACGACCAACCAAGCATCTTTTTCCATCTCCAAAAATCCAGGCCTTATACACGTCCCCTGATAGGTGACGTAACAGGTATTAAACTGATAAGAGTAGTACTACTTAACACACCTTATAATAATGCAGAGAGAGGCAACGCAGTGAGAGGAGTCTGAAGAAGATGAGTCAGAGGAGGAAGGTGGCTTTGAGGAGGTGGAAGACCAAACACAGCAGGCGTCCCAGGGGGCTTTTTGTCACCTTTCGGGGACCCTTGGTGGCTGGGTGGAGGAAGAGACCTTTAATGACATCAGTGAGGACAAGGAACGGGACATGGCTAGCTTGGTATCCAACCTTGTGCAAATGGGGAGTTTGTGGTTGTGCAAATGGACTGTTTGGTGTTGTTTGCGGTGCATTAAACGGGGAGATTGGTCTGTTACTGTGAAGCGGGTGTAACCCTTAAGCTACCTGATCAATACAACATCATACCTGATGTTTAAAAGCATGTTATTCCAAACAATTTAGGAATGTTAGGTGATTTATGCCCTTTATGGCTTAAAACCAGACTCTGCATCAACTATGTAATTTTCAGTGGGAGTTTTGCCATGGATCCCCCTCCGGCATGCCACAGTCCAGGTGTTAGTCCCGTTTAAACAACTTCCCCATCACTTTTGTGGCCAGAAAGAGTCCCTGTGGGTTTTAAAATCCGCCTGCCCATTGAAGTCTATGGCGGTTCGCCGGGTTTGCCGGTTCGCAAACATTTTATGTTCGCGACATCACTACATAGGACTCTATTCTATTAGAAAGCCACAAATGACTCTAATCTGCAATTTAGTCTGTGGGTGTTTTTTATGTATATGTCTAGATGTATTCTATTGACTCAAGCCCGCAATTTACGTCTCACAGCCTCCACATCTAAACCGTGCCTGTGTCCGTAAGAGTCCGGGTGCATAATTATATGACGCTCGTAAATGTTTAACAAGTCCATAATTTCCAACCGCGCAACATGTCTAGGAACCATTAGGAAGCCTAAAATGCTAGTCAACTTGGTCGGGCAAGGCCTTTAAAAACCTGTCAATCTCATACCAATTTGATTATGTTGTAGCTAAGCAAGTTCACACGCAGGTCTAGGAGTTAGTGGGTTGGAGATTATCACAGATAGAGAAGGAGTTGTGCTGTGAGTTTTTTTTGATGATTTCACTTATTATTTTAACACTTAAATTACACTACACAAAATGACTGATATGACATAACTCACACATATAGATTAATACCTACACATAGCTATAGATAGAGTTAGGACACAGCACATATACACCCCCATACCCCCACCCTAATTCCTATACCCTTACACATATTATAATAAACAGAATACACACATTTTTGTTTTACTTCAAATACAAATACATATACATTTTATATTCTGTTATCCTTATATTATTTTTCATATCTGTAGGAGAGCAAAGGAGAAGAGGAGATGATGAGATTAGAGTGGGAGAGGAGGAGAGTAAGGGGAACACCATTTTTGGACAGGAGGAGAGGAGGAGAGAAGGGAAGGAGGGGAGTGAGGGGAACACCATTGTTGGAGAGGAAGAGGGGACAGATAAGCAGAGAAACAGGGAGAGGTATGGAGAGATGGAGTAGTGAAGGGAGGGATGTGCCACTTAATACATTCACACAAATAGCAGAGGAAGGGGGTCAGATACCTGATTCCAGGGGGAGGAGGTTGGGGTGGTAATTGACAGGACACAGGGAGAGTTGAGGGAGGCACAGTTGGGAGGGCAAGAGGCTGTGGCAAGGCACAGGGCCCCTAACTATACCCCAAAGGACATGAGACCCCTCCTCCATGCAGCCAAGCCAAAGTCAAGAGGAGGATGGCAGAGAAGGCCAGAGCAGTCCAAGCAGCCAGCGCAACAGTTGCTGGCTATCAAGTTGGCTTTAACTACACTGAGTGGAAGAGGACATTGAGGGACTGGATTGAACCAGCGGAGGTTGTGGGACTTCCAGGCCTGGTGAACTCACAGGAGGACATCACCATGAAATGTGAGAATCATATACACCATCATCCCATCACATGCACAAATATGTACACCACATACACATGAAGACCACAAATAAAATATATATGCAGCACAAACATGAAAGGGATATGCAAGCTCCCTGGTTTTGACTTGGGATAGATGTATAAGCAATCACTATGAAAATCCAGGAAGCTGAATAAAATGTGTCTGCAATACCTGCAGTTAACCCTGATTCTAAATAGCAGTCACCAAAAAGATTCAGAATGACTTAACATCTAATATAGAGTATGTGTATGGGTGTGCCCACTGCAGCATATGCAGATATAGACTCTGTAAAACTGCATGTGCAGTGTCATGTACTAGCCTTTCCTGGACCATGTCTCATCAGCATGTTAATAACTATTGCTGAGAAATAGTCACAGATTGGTCAGTCTCCCACAATGCACAGCAGATTCAGCAGAGCATGTGTACACATGAGCTGCAGATGGCAGACCAGAGCAGGATTACATAGTTTGATATGAGCCATGATCAACAAAGCAAATTTTTACAGAGCAATGTTCATCTGTGTAATACAATAACTACAGCCAGATATATATGAAGTGACCCTTATGTCAGATATGCAGATACACACAGCAACCAATTGTTCATATGATAACATTAAAGAGCCATTTCTTCACTATAAGTTAAAATATTAGAACATCATAGGGTTAATCATATTCACATAGTATTTTGCAATTTTATTAATGAAAAAACAACGGCGATTAAAAAAGTTTAAAAAGAGTTTAAAAACACTGTGAAAAAAAGTTCCTTCAATGGCTATTGTAACCACTATTACCACTCTGTCAATCAATATTATTAGAGTGTAGTTACAAAGAAAAATAATTTATCAGAGTGTATAGAAGGGCATTTGCTCACTGACTTAAGAGCTATGGAGACAGTCCCATAGGTATATATATAATGCTATTAGAAATTACTAGCACGTAGTATAAAACACCTATTGTTAGTAATGTTATGTAGCTGGTCAGGGATGCAGAGCATACAAAATGCTCTACCTCATATGGGAGTGTAATGGAGTCTGATATAGAGTCAAGTCAGCATTTAAAGCCAAGCTATTGTCCCTTTTGTGTATATATCCACACACACAACTGGCATTTAGTTATTGAAAAGATTATCATCTCCTCTCAGCTACATTACCAAGGTAACTTGTCAATTCTAGATATGGGCTATAGTAGCCAAAATTACATATATGCCCTTAGAATGCCTCTGAACTATCTATTACCATCAACTCGGAGGTTCGCGCTTCCTGATTGCGGCGTGCGTGATGACGTCACGCTACGTGCGCCTGTTACCTAACATGTTTCTACGTTACAAAACGTCCTTTTGAAGCCTTTAGACTGTTCCACCTGTATTAGTCTATTTATGCTGGCTTCTTTATAGGCTATGTGTGTATATTAGGTATATCTTATGGTGTATAAACTGTATACTCCTAGCACCTACACAATTAGCACTTTATTTTTTCACCATCATAGGTCACCTTACCCAGCATTGTCACTTACGTTTTACATGTACATTTCTTTTGTCACTCTATTAGGACTTATCTATTAGTTTTGTATTATAGGTATTATTGTTATCCTCTTACATAGTCCTTAGCATTTTGGGACTTCTTTATTTATCCATTTGGACCACCATTTTATATATAAGAACTCTTACACCATTAACATGGATATTATCTTTATCCATAGAATATATTAAGCACTTGCACTTATATATAAGAACTTCTATACTATAACATGGATATTATTTTTATCCATAGAATATATCAAGCACTTGCACTTTTTTAAGTGATTTTGATATTATCAGCACACCACTGTTTTTCCTTTTCTATTTGTCTTTGTTCACTCTCTCAGTGAATATTGATTACTAATAACAGTTATATTCCTTATTTCTTTACCATTGAGTTTACCATCACATATGAGACACCCCTTTACTTGTCTGGATGATTCCTCACCCTTGTATTATTCCATCTGATATATAAAAGATCTTTTAATATATTACATATACCAACTATTATTATTTTTTCCATCGTTTTCCTTCCTTTTGAGTCATATGCAATATTAAGAGACGTTTTGAAGTGTAGCACACATGGTAGTTCTGGTAACCATGACTACCGTTCTCTTTAAATAGCTCCTAGTTCCAGCATACGCCTTAATCCTTTGACAAAGACGTTTTGTAACATAGAAACATCTTAGGTAACAGGCGCACGTAGAGTGACGTCATCACGCACGCCGCAATCAGGAAGCGCGAACCTCCGAGTTGATGGAGGCGCAAACGCTCTGTAGTAGATAGTTCGGAGGCATTCTAAGGGCATATATGTAATTTTGGCTACTATAGCCCATATCTAGAATTGACAAGTACCCTTGGTGATGTAGCTGAGAGGAGATAATAATCTTTTCAATAACTAAATGCCAGTTGTGTGTGTGGATATATACACAAAAGGGACAATAGCTTGGCTTTAAATGCTGACTTGACTCTATATCAGACTCCATTACACTCCCATATGAGGTAGAGCATTTTGTATGCTCTGCATCCCTGACCAGCTACATAACATTACTAACAATAGGTGTTTTATACTACCTGCTAGTAATTTCTAATAGCATTATATATATACCTATGAGACTGTCTCCATAGCTCTTAAGTCAGTGAGCAAATGCCCTTCTATACACTCTGATAAATTATTTTTCTTTGTAACTACACTCTAATAATATTGATTGACAAAGTGGTAATAGTGGTTACAATAGCCATTGAAGGAACTTTTTTTTCACAGTGTTTTTAAACTCTTTTTAAACTCTTTTAATCGCCGTTGTTTTTTCATTAATAAAATTGCTCTAATATTCAAATTTGTAGTGTCAGGCACTAATGGGTTTATTTCCCTAAGATATTATTTCTATAAGTTAAAGAGCACAAGATTCTATGTTAAAATTATCTATTTGATTTTTTAAATTACACTAATAACTAATAGCTAAAAATCTAAGGTCTTGGGTCTTTTTACAAACACACTCCTGACTTTTCCATGATTTACAACATCTGCTGAAACCTAGCTGTGAAGCTCTGTGAGCACAAAGATTTATAGTTTCTCCCTGAAATTCAGGAATGTAGAAGGAGAAGTTAACCCATAACTATCATTGTTAGCTTATTACAGCAGTCATTCCCCGGAATAAATGAATTTGTGAAGGATTAACTCTATTTCTGCTTATGCTCTCTGCACAGAGCTCCTATTTTGGGTTTGTCTGGGGACGCTACCAGTGATTCATGTAAAGAGAGATTTAATTTATAAATTTCTCTGTGAAAAAAGAACATACGTCAAAAATTCAGAAAGTATTTTATCAGGGTTTTATGAGAGCTTTAAAGTGGTGTTCTCCAAATTGCACTGAATTAACTGTCCCTTTAACTTGTATACAATTTGTCACCATTTTCAGTGCCCACAGTGCCCAGGAGGCCAAATGCCTCCACCTGAGCTTGGCACTGATTATGCGGATGTACTAGATGATCCTATGCTAGGGGTGAGGGAGAAGCCACTAACTAAATCGGAGTCCCCAACCTTATCAGGAAGCAGGTTGTAGCGAGGTTCAGTATGAGAGCAGTCAGCCAGAGATCTGGGTAATGCTTGGTGCCACCACCTCCATCCATCTACTGAAGCCAGGAACAACTGCCACCGCCACCCCCAACCATCTACGGGAGCCTAGAAAACCACCACTGCCACCTCCACTTCTTACCATCTACTGGAGCCAAGAACTACCAGACCAACTGCCACCTGCACAACTCACAATGCTGGCTCCTCAGGACCTCCCTACTTCTCCACAACCACCGCCTCCTCCTAGTGATATGCCTGTGGGGAGACACAAGATAGGGGGAAAAGAGACACAGGGGAGGAGGGGAAGAGACAAAGCAGAGAGGGAAAGAGACACAGAGGAGGGGAGAGACACAGGGGGGAGACACAGGGCAGGCAGGAGAGACACAGGGGAGGGGGAGAGACACAGGTGGTGAGACACAAGGGAGGGGGTGAAAGAGACACAGGGGAGAGACATGGGGAAAGAGACATAGGGGGGAAGAGATACAGGGCAGAGAGCTGGGGGGAAGAGACACCGGGGAGGGAGAGGGGAGAAAAGACACAGGGAAGGGAGGGGCGGGGGAGACACATCAAATATTATCCTGTCATTTTTGACGGGCAAGTTACTAGTATTAGATAAAATGTTTTTTTTGGCTTATGTTTTTCTTGGAGACTGTTGTGCACTTCATCCTATCCATGCCTTACATTGCTTTTAAAGTACAGTGGTGTGTGTTTAATTGCTGCTACAGCAGTAATGAGTGTTTGAAACAGCCTTTGCGAGTCCTATTTAGTACTTGTAATATTTTTGTCAGAAACTTGATACTTTTTCTAGTTGCAAGCTAGACATAAAGTTCTAATAGAATGTCCATATTGTGTAAAATTAATCCTTTAGCACTTATAATGTTTGAGCTGTGCTAAAATCAATGGATGTAAGTCCTAAGTTGTTTCTTTCGGTGAGTAACTCGCAATAGGAATGCAAGTAGCTAATAGAAGCTGTGGCAATTTTAAGAGCGACTTTAAGTTTCTGTAACTTTATGATATGAGCAATAGAATAGGGCCCATAGTTACCATTCATCATGACTGCTTCCGTTCTCCCCTTTCATCCTCATTGCTATACAACACAGATTTAATTAATTATGCAGACCAGATAACATGAAGCAAGCTTACTTTGGAGAGGGAGGCTCCTTGTCTACTTCTACTAATTTCCATCCCCTTCTTCTGCCAGCCTGTGCTGACTTCAGTTTTATGATGCCATGTTAATTTCAAAATGTGTATCAGGGAAAGGGTTAATATGAGAGATAAGCACCACATATTGTTTGCATTTTTACATAATATAACACTTATTTAGGTAAAGAAATATATAATATGTTTATTTACAACTATATCTATTAATATCTATTTTTCCTTTTTTATTCATACTTCATAACTAGTTTTGTCCTGTGCAGCCATCACATCCTGATCGTGCGATATGCAGAGCTTTAGGAGTTTGGTCATAGTGCACTATACAGTCAAGTACATGATAAATAAGCATGATGCCATAAATAGAAGATTAATTTTTCACCTTAATTCCAAAATTAAAACCAATTTGAAATTATATACTCCACTTATACATTTTTTTGTTCATAGTTTTCCTTCTCTTTTTTTTCTTATTTAAGTTCAAATTAATACGTTGTAGGGTAACTTTTTGTTCTTGTTCAATTTTGTATTCATAGATTTGTGATACGTTGATTTTTTTTACAAAGTAATCAGATTTATATGAATAAAAGAAAATATGTGAGCGAAATAAGAAATAATGAAGAAATATATTTATATTTAACTATATTTACCATATATATTATTTTCTGTTTGTTTCTCAGGAGAACACACATATAATATAATATGTGAGATTAAAAAAAATTACACGTTCTTTAGAAATATTAAAGAGAATATTGTTAAATAATACTCAGTGATAATTTATTAGATTATACATGTCTTAGGACACAATATAAACTTGTGTTATAAAGGAATAACAAAATATGACCTCATTCTTTTGTGTTAACTGTTATTTAAGATGTTAGATGACACAATATGATTGATGTAAAATGGTAGGAATGTTTGCTCTACACTAGAAAGTCTTTTTTATTATAACATTTCGTTTTTTCCACCCTCATTTCCGTCCTCATCCATCAAATAAGCTTTTTTTGTAGCCTTATGCTGTAAAACAAAAAACATTAACTGAAGGAATTGCATTATATAAAAAGATACTATCAGATCAAAGGAGCACATTTTTAATTTACTTTATGTTGACACAGATTTCTATCAGCTATCACTTTTCTCTTATCACCCTGATGAAATAGAATTTGTGCACTGAATAAAAAGAAAATTCAGGGCATGGTTATCTGTCATAGTCAGAAAATGTTCTATCTGTCATCAGCAGAAACTTTATTTACTTTCAATGATTTTTTGCAGCAACATAATAGCACTTGTGTCCTGTTTTATTGTTTTTAGGTGTCATTTTCTGCTAACAGTGCAAACATAAACCTTATCTAAACCCTCTAATGATTGTCACGACTCCACAAAAATAAACAGAAAAGCTGTCATTCTTTAAAATATTATAGCAAGGGTTTTTCTACAATAATTACATTTATAAATTGTTATAAATTGTTTTTGTTCTGAACTTCTCTCTCTTATGACTAGCTACAGTGCAATGCAAAGGTATTCAACCCCCTTGGCATTTTTCGTGTTTTGTTGCCTCACAACCTGGAATTAACATGGATTATAAGAGGATTTGCATCATGTATTTACAGAACATGCCCATAACTTTAAAAATGTTTTTTTTTATTTATTTTTTTGAAGCAAACCACAAATAGGACACAATAAAATAAAAAGTCAATATGCATAACTATTCACCCCCTAAAGTCAATACTTTTTGCCCATTCCTCCTTGGAAAACTGCTCCTGCTCCTTCAAGTTGGATGGTTTGTGCTATCAACAGCTATCTTTAAGTCTGACCACAGATTTTCTATTGAATTGAGGTCTGGACTTTGACTAGGCCATTCCAACACATTTATATGTTTCCCCTTAAACCACTCAAGTGTTGCTTTTACAGTGTGTTTGGTGTCATTGTCCTGCTGGAAGGTGAACCTCCGTCCTAGCCTCAAATCACGCACAGAGTGGTACAGGTTTTGCTCAAGAATATCCCTGCATTTAGCACCATCCATCTTTCCCTCAACTCTTACCAGTTTCTCAGTCCCGGCTGCTTAAAAACATCCCGATTGTGATGGCCGAAAAGTTAAATTTTAGTCTCATCAGACCAGAGCACCTTCCTCCATACATTTTGGGAGTCTCCCACATGCCTTTTTGCAAACTCAAAATGTGCCATTTTGTTTTTTGCTGAAAGTAATGGCTTTCTTCTGGCCACTTTGCCGTAAAGCCCAACTCTATGGAGCGTACGGCTTATTGTTATCCTATGTACAGATACTCCAGTCTCTGCTGTGGAACTCTGCAGCTCCTCCAGGGTTACCTTAGGTCTCTGTGCTGTCTCTCTGATTAATGCCCTCCTTGCCTGGTCCGTGAGTTTTGGTGGGCGGCAGTCTCTTGGCAGGTTTGCTGTTGTGACATGTTCCTTCCATTTGGTTATGATAGATTTGATGGTGCTCCTGGGGATCATCAAAGATTTGTATATTTTTTTATAACCTAACTCTGACTTGTACTTCTCAACAACATTGTCTTTTACTTGTTTGGAGAGTTACTTGGTCTTCCTGGCAGTGTTTGGTTATTGGTGCCTCTTGTTTAGGTGTTGCAGCCTCTGGGGCCTTTCAAAAAAGGTGTGTATATGTAATAACAGATCATGTGACACTTAGATTGCACAGAGGTGGACATCATTTCACTAATTATGTGACTTCTGAAGGTGATTGGTTGCACCAGAGCCTTTTATGGGCTTCATAACAAAGGGGATTAATACATCCGCACATGCCAATTTTCTGTTTTCTATTTCTAAAAAATTGTTTTATGTATATATTTTTCTCATTTCACCAACTTAGACTATTTTGTTTTGATCCATCACATAAATTTCAGATTAACAAAACATTAAATTTAAGGCTGTAATGTAACAAAATGGGTAAAAAGTCAAGGGTGTGTATACTTTTGCAGGGCACTGTAGTTTTTAAAGGGCAGCAAGACTGATTTTAAAGTATCACAGCCTTCTCCATATTCATTCATCTATGTTACCTGCACCACTTACCTTCTTGTTTAGATAGTAATGTCTCAAAAATACATTTTGTGATATAGTTTATTTTATAAGTGTTTAGTAAGTGGAAAAAAATCTAAATGTAATATTTTCAGTTTTGTAAATTAAATAATTATTTTAAAAGCACCAAAACTGTTAAAATACAGAAAATACTTTTACTTTACAAACTGAAATGTGAATCTATTATTTACTTTTTCTTTTTAGGAAAACAATCTTAGGATATCTTGTTCACTGCTGATGTTAACAAAACAGTTTATAAAGGTTGAAACTGACATTCTAAAAATGGTATTCAGTTGTACCATAATTTCTAGGGATCAGATACAGGGACACAGCTTTTCCGTGGCCCTCCACTGTTCCATTTTAAAATATGTTGGAGTTGTTAAACTGCTTGATGTGGGGAGAACACCATCAAGGCCCCTAGGGATCCCCAGTAAGCCCCACTAAGCTAGGCCCTGATGGACCCCATGGTATGAAAATGTAATTCCTATTACATGATGGTCCATAAGAACCCCATGGTATCACTAGTTAAACCCCTATACCCTGGGAATTCATAAGGACAACCATGTTACCCCTATGTCCATATTGGTCCCTCATAGTCCAAAACAATAAATTGTTAACATTAAATAAAAGACTGGTCCTCAATCTTCAGTCCTGAAGATAAGCAGGAACTTCCCTGTTGCTCAAAGAATACGGCTTCTTCTACCTTAATTGAAGCCATGTTTCCTCTTTTTGTGCCTAACAAATCCCATCACTCATTATACACCTCCATGGTTTATGGGCCGCATTTTCATACCATGGGTTTCCATGATGACCACCATGATCATACTTTAGAATACCATGTGTATCCATATGGACCCCCATGGTGTACGGGTTAAAGTTAGTTGCCATGGGAGCCCACTGGGTTAATAAGCTCAACATTTTTTTCAAGGGCCAGGGGCTTAATTGTGCCTTACAAACCTTGTGGGCCTTACTGGGTGTCTTTGTATAGCTAGGTGGTCTCCCATCCAGATACTTACCAGGCCCAAGTGTGCATGGCTTCAGGGTAGTGTTACCTCTTGTTTCCCTGACTGGAATCAAATTCAGGTTGCAGCGGTGAAAGCACCAAATCCTAACCAATGAACCATTAGGGAGCCCAAGTAGTAGGTACATAAACTCTTTTTG
Organism: Discoglossus pictus; assembly: GCA_027410445.1. Classification (NCBI taxonomy): domain Eukaryota; kingdom Metazoa; phylum Chordata; class Amphibia; order Anura; family Alytidae; genus Discoglossus; species Discoglossus pictus. The sequence continues at coordinate 238,654,376 of CM050165.1, forward strand.
TATCAATATGTATACATTCGTCAACTTATTTATTATATGTCAACTGATGGGGAACATAAATGCAACATAATCAATTAACAAAAGTACAATCTTGATTATGATAGCTCCTATTAATATACAGTATATAATAAAGCTATTTAGTTACATTGTAAATACATTAATGGCATAGCAACATTTATAATGCTCTAAAATTATGCTAGCCAAACATTTTTAAAGGCCTCTCAAAAATACAGTTTTATTTCAAGTAATTTGAACAAATTGCAGTTCTAGTACAAGTTATTTAGTGACCGTAAATTTGACATATAATACATAACCAAAAGAGGTGTATGCTTATTTATACTTCTAGCCAATTTTTTGTTACGCTCAAAACACAGATCCTTTAATAAACTGTTATACAGAATCAATTTTTTCACTCCAATATTGAGACGCATGGACAGATGTGCATGTTTTGATTGTGGGCCCAATCTAAAAAAACAACAAGAAAAAACTGGAACAGCATAATATTTTCAGTCTATAATTGAGAAGCATGAACAGATCTGCACATTTTGCTTGTGGGCACAATCTAAAAAAAAACAACAAGAAAAAACAGGAACAGTATAAGATTTTAAAATATATCAAGTTTTAATACATCCATAAGGACAACCTTGGTATCCTTATGAGTACCAAAGAAGAAGTTAATTCAAAAGTTCCAGCTAACCTGATTGCAAAAACAAATAATTTCAAAATTGGAGGTTAATTTAGCCTAGGTTTGGAAAGTGTTAACCCTAATTTGCAATTCACAGAAATTACAAGAGATTTAAGTGTTTAAATGTCTACTAAGCCCTAAGTTTGTGTCCCATAAATATCTTCTACATCTCTATCACATGACTCCTGTAGTGATATTCAATCTCACTGTAGTTTACTGAGAAGTCTATCCGAGAGGCACACAAACTCCCCCGAGAAGCCTATATAGCTAAAATGTGACACTAGGAAGGAGCTAAATCTTAATTGCATTGGATTTGAGGTTTGATTGCTCAAATACGGTTTCTTGAATGGATGCCCTTTCTGTGGGCTTTAGATGAGAACTTCATTCAAGATAGAGGAGGACCAACTTCTTCAAAGCAGCATGAATGTGTCCACTTTATCCATGACTGAAGATGGAGGACCAGGGCATCATCACTGAAGGGTCTTGACCCTCTCCTCATGTAGCTGAGGGGTGGCTGTTTTTTATGCCCTGTTCTGGCCTGCTAAGAGGACCAAAAAACAATGGGGGCTTACAGATTGAGTTTGTAAATGCTTGAAGGCATGTACTAGTGTTTGGTTTCTGAATGGTAATAAGGATGTCTCGATTCTAGAGGAGTGATCAGTTTGAAGCTTAATCTTGAATGATCGATCTGGAGAAGTAAAGCTAACTGTGTAGTGGGCGATGGGAAGTATTTTCTTACAGGGATAGGTATAATGAAAGTAGGAAGACTCCTGGTATGTGATATCATTCAAAGTTAATATGTGATTATTGCGGTATTGCTGGATTGGGAAAGTAGCAGTATATCCTTAGCCACCAATGACTTGATGAACTTGTTATTTGATATAGAGGTGGATGACGCTGGCCAGATTCAAATAGAATGTTTATAGTTGTGATTGGATTGAAGCCTGTTATTGGGATTATTGGTCTTGCAAGGTGGAGGTGTTAGGACTAACATAGTATAAAGAGGAGGAGGTGTTTGGAAGGCATGACCTGGAGTGAGTGGTGAGGGGACATAGGTGTCATCTCTGTGGGAGAATCGGTTATGGAGGTGAGTTGGTGCTGGTTTGTAGAGAGGAGCAGGAGTAGGAATATGGCAGTAGAGAAAGTGGCTATAATTGAGAATTGATTGGACATAGGTATGTTTTGGGGTAAGTATGAGTGCTGAAGTATGGTATGGGAAGTTAGGTACAAGAGGACAGACTGGGTAGGGATAATTGTTAGTTAAAGCGCCTGTGGATGTGAGACGAGTGGTATTAGGTGTCTGAGCTGACGGGTGAGGCCTAGGGTAAAGATTTAGTGAGTGATACAGAAGGAAAGACTTGGGTACAATTTGAATTAGAGATTGGTAGAATCAGAAGTGTGTTAAGATGGTGGTGATGTGGAGATGCAGGTTATTTGTGGAGATGACTGTTGAAGCTTGGAATTCAGATAGGTGGTGATTGGCCTAGTTAGAAGAGATGATGACACAAGCATAATTGGATGAATGTGAGCTAGGAGTGGTCCAAGTTCGGATTGGCGGAAAGTTGTTTGGTTTTGAGATTGACGTGATACTCTGGAAGAAGATGGAAGAATGGGATTGTTGATAGTTTCTACTGATGGTATGAGAAGGGCAATGTTCGAATGACTAATATGTAGAGTTGATTGATTAAGACGGTGAGTGTGGATTTTGAGGTGCGTAGGAGACGTGGGTGGTGATCAAGGCATTGATGACAGAAGCAAGTGAAATTGATTGGTGAAGTTGTTTGACTGAGGTAGCAAACCTGGAATACATGGAAATAAGTGACATGTAAGAGAGGAAGTGGCTTAGGAGCTAGGTGACCGAAGACAGTGTTGTAGATGATGAGTAGAGTCGGTAGGTGTGAGGTGGTATGAAGTGGTGATCATGGGCAGTTAGGGAGAAGCTGATTGGTTTTTAAATAGGGGCTGAAGAAGGTGAGTATGAACAGGTCAGTAGGAGATGAAAGGGAAGGCGACTGGTAGAATAATGAAAGGTGAGAGATGGGGGAGTCATGAGAAAACAATGGCATGACATTAGAAGAATGGAGAGAAGGCAAGATTGCACAAGTGGAGAACAAGTTGTGAAAAGTATGGGCTATGAGACACGATGGGCATTTAGAGCGAGGACAGGGCTGAAGGAGATGAGAGCGGAATCGATGGAAAGAATGCTGAAAGGTGAGCAATAGGTGAGTCCTGAGAACACAATTGTGAGACATTTGGAACAGTATTAGGTGGTGGAGTCTAGGGTAAGTGAAGTAAAAAGTAGAGTTAGGAGTAGTCCAGAGGGAGCTGGTGCAGTTGCAAGGCCTGTCGCACTGAGTAAAAATAGAAAACTGGAGAGAAGGCGAGAGTGTACATGTGGAGAACCACACAAAAGGCGTAAGGGCTATGTGACGTGGTGCGTAGTGGTGAAAATACAAGAGTGTAGAGTCGGTAAAGAAGTAGAAGTGTCTCAAGAAGAAAAAGTGGTAGAGTGTAAAGGTGGCAAAAGAATAGAGGGGAAGCTAGTGAGATGAGAGAGTGAAAGAGTGACTGGGTGGAATGGATGAACAATGAGCCGATGAGAAGCAAATTGGGAGCCCTGCGATGGGCTGTTGTGATGGTTTTAGGGACAGGTGTTGGTAGTGATCGTTATTGTGAAAAGAGCAGAGCCTAAAAAATTATTTAATGGGTAGTGTAGTCAAAGTAAAAATTGTCATGCAGGGTAGAGCAACGAGGAGTTGAGAGATAAGCATGAGAAAAGTGTATATGATCAGTTTGTGAGGTGAATGAGAGGTTCAGTTAATCAGCTTAGGTTTTGATGAAAGAAAAATTGCATTGATTGCCAGCAGTATTAGTGGCAGGTAGAGAATCTGATGGCTTTGAAGCCTAGAACATGCTTTCTATTGGGTTGAGTTAGAAGGATAAGGAAGGAATGAAGGGGAAATGTCAGAAGTTTGATAGCGAGGTAAGTGGTGTATAAGGTGGGATGGAGTGACAAAGTATGGTAATGAGAGCAAATGTGTCAAAGTATGCATGATAGAAAGAGGGGTAAGAAATGGAATGGAGTAAGATACAGAGAAGCAAGTGTGAAGATGAGGCTATTGGACCAGAAGAAAATGAGATAAGGAACGGTAAGCGAAGGGGAAAGACGGTGGTGTGTCGGCAAATGAGTGAATAGATGAGCATGGTAGAGACTGCAAGGTTGTAAGGCGGGATGCAAAAAGTACAGTGCCTTGCAAAAGTATTCACCCCCCCCCCCCCCCCATGGCATTTTTTGTGTTTTCTTGCCTCACAACCTAGAATTAACATGGAATATTTGAGGATTTCCATCATTTAATTTACAGAATATGCCCACAACTTTTTTTATGTTTTTTTATTTTTTTTATTGTGAAGCAAACAACAAATAGGACAAAATAAAAATTCAATGTGCATAACTATTCACCCCCCTAAAGTCAATACTTTGTAGAGCCACCTTTTGTGGTAATCACAGAGCCAAGTTGTTTTGGATAAGTCTCTATGAGCTTGCCACATCTTACCACTGGGATTTTTGCCCATTCCTCCTTGCAAAACTGCTCCAGCTCCTTCAAGTTTGATGGTTTGCGCTAGTGAACAGCTATCTTTAAGTCTGACCACAGATTTTCTATTGGATGGAGGTCTGGGCTTTGACTAGGCCATTCCAACACATTTACATGTTTCCTCTTAAACCACTCAAGTGTTGCTTTAGAAGTGTGTTTGGGGTCATTGTCCTGCTGGAAGGATGAACCTCCGTCCTAGCCTCAAATCACGCACAGAGTGGTACAGGTTTTGCTAAAAAATATCCCTGTACTTAGCACCATCAATCTTTCTCTTAACTCTGACCAGTTTCTCAGTCCTGGCTGCTGAAAAACATCCCCACAGCATGATGCTGCCACCACCATGAGGCTAGAACAAAAGTGTGGTTAAGGAGGTGCGAATATTTGAAGAAGGAGAAAGGGAATATTTAGAAAGAGTGAATGGAAGAATAATTAGGATGAGAAGGCATCTAGAAAGGGCGAGTGATGTGGGTTACTGATAGAAAACTGAATGAGATTTGCAGAGTAAGAGTGGTTGGCGAGCAAAAGAGGAGTAGTTAAATATTAGAGCTATGGAAGTGAATTTGCAGTATGAGGGAGGAAAATAAAGGAATTAATAAAACAGGCAGGGATAGTGTAAAAGTAAAGGAGCTAGGCAAGAAGAAAGGTAGTGGGGCAAAAAGGGGGTAAAGGTATGAATCGAGAGAAGGAATGAAGATAGGGGAATTGATCATAACTTGATAAAGGTGAATGAGGTGTAGTGAGGAGGTATGAGAGTAGAAAACTTTTTATTTTATTTAGAGTGGTAAAAGGAGTTGAAATGATGAATGAATGTGTTTAGCTGGTAAATTCATTGTAGGGATTTGAACTGGGGTTAGAGAAGCAGCCTAGTGGCTTTAGAAGACTCTGAGGCCGAAATCTTGCGAGACGCGATATTTCGGCAGAGAGTTATACCGAGTGACTTGTGCTGTTACGGCGTCTGGATGCTTTACTGCCTGAGAGGAAGCAAAGAATGGGTGAAAAGGGCTAACAAATGCTGAACAAGAGAGCACAGAGGGGCACAGGGCCAGGCTGAGTGAAAAAATAGGGAAGGCCGGGAGCCAAGAGGACATCGGGGAGCAAGAGAGTGGGAGGAGGGAGAAACGGAAAGGCAGTATGGGAGGAAAGAGGGAAGAGAGAGTAGGGAAAAAAAAGAAAACACAAACAGGAAGACTGCAGACAAAGAGGATGGAGCAAAAGAGAGGAGCTCATGCAGCAAGCAGCAGGGAGTGCTGCAACGCTGGAGAACATGTGCACAACTATGTGTGTGTCAATAGTTTATAAAGAGTGAGGGACCGTCCCACAAACCTAGGTAATTAAACTGGTTTTATATAGCCATGTTTCTGACACTTTTCAAGCAGTACACAGTTATACTTAAAATGGTTGCCAGTTTACAAACATATGACTCAAAACAAATAATGAGAATAAAAAGGCCTATCTCTATCAGAGCGCCTGACTAAACTGGTCTGATAGCAGCTAAGCCTGAGAGGTAGTAAACAATAAACAGTTAAAAAAATGTTTGTGTTTCAAAGTCTTTGCCCTATATCCTTAAGTCCAGGATCCTTCCTTTCTCCTAAGGCTTTACTTTAGCATTGTCTCTTTGTCTTTGTCTTCTCTTGCCGCTTCCCAGTTGCAATGGATCTCAGTTCCAATTATTTTCTTTTGCTGCAGTTTTATCTCTGAAATGTCTCTATTTTTGCAGTCTGTAGTATAAATGTGCTTCTCTCAAACAGCGTATATTCCAGTGAGTCTGTATTCCAATTTTGGCAAACTTCCCTCAGTTTGCTTTTACACATCCTTTGCAAAATTCAGGGCCAATATACAGCCTATGTCAATTTGTCTCTTTCTTCCAGGGTCCCTCACTGCAATCAGCAGTCTCTAATAGTACTTGCAGTGCACTTTCTAACTACTACCAGGAGTCCAATAAAGCAGCCTTCACCCTCAGGTTGCAATCCTGCAATCCAAGTAAGTCGCCTTTACAAGCTGCAGGCTGCAAATCCTGCAGTTCAGTAATTGGCTCCACCCATATTTTTGCTCCTGCCTCTTAACAGCTGCGAACAAGTGTTTCTGATTACAGCTCCAGGAGTTAATCTCTGTGCATTCTTTCTTTAACCTTTGTACTGGTTAGCCTCACTTATATTTGCTGAAGCTTCTACTTTCCCAGCTTTTCCACTATCATTACCATTCCTCTCAGAAAGTAGTTTGGTCTGCAAAGCCTTTGTGGCAGAGAGGTGACAGTAGTTCCGGGTTCAGATTTTGCAAAGCTCACCTTTCCATACCTATACATTTTCATGCACATCCTTCTTACTCTGTGCCATCTGCAGTGACTTGGTGGCCTCTTGTATATTCTGCTTCTCTTTATGACAAACGTCATGCTGTTGCTGATAGTCTTGGGAAGAAGGATTGTTGTCAGCAATTTGCTCAGACACAGCCATAATCTTACAGCACCTCATTGACCACATGTAACATGTTCCACAACGTTACCAAATGTCCATCCTCATTTGAAGAAAGCTTCTGCCTTCCCATGTTCCGCAAAACCTCTAGTCTCTTCCAAAGCTGTTCAAGTCCATCTCACTAAACTTGTAACTTCTCTTGTATTCAATAGTAAGTGGTGAAGCTTATCAGACTATACACATACTCCACCAGTGCCATGACCATTTCAAGGAAATCCCAGGTACTTATCTCTGCGAGATTTTCTGTGAAGATTTGGTCAGAGAATTTCTTCTGTAGCTCCTTTGGCCTCCATTGCCTCCTGATTCACTAGTGCACTGTTGGGCTTTAGCATTTCACCTTCTACTTTTCTATCTTTGCTCTCTCTACTTTCAGCTCTGTCATCTCCTGCCTCACATTGTTGAGGAAACCTACGCACCTATGAAGATCGGCTTCTTTCTTCCACACCAACTCTTACGCTGTACTTCATTGCTCCTTCAACACAACCAGATAGCAGCTAACACTCTGCTGCCGAGCCTTGTAACTCTTGCTCAAAGTCTGTGACACTTTGACGTTGTCGGGCTTACTTCCTCAGTTCATTCTACAGGGATTCCACCTTTTCTAGGTCCAGCTGATCCAGGCTTTCCTGGCTATCACTGACTTCATTCCTATTGGGTACCTGCTGTACAGGCTTAATCTTAAATCAGATAATGTACTTTCCCTATAAAAGGATTTGCATAAATTAGAGAAATGGGCGGATAAATGGCAGATGAGATTTAATACAAATAAAAGTAAGGTTATGCATTTGGGAAGGAAAAATTGCCATGCAATTTATAATCTTAATGGAGCAAATCTAGGGGTATCAGATATTGAAAGGGATTTTGGAGTACTAGTGGACAACCACCTAAGTAGCAGTACTCAATGCCAAGCAGCAGCTGCAAAGCTAAGCAAAATATTAGCATGTATTAAGGAGGGTATAGAAGCAAGGGAAGCATATATAATTCTACCACTATACAGACCCCTAGTATGCCCTCATTTGGAATATGGAGTACAATTTTGGGCACCACTTCATAAAAAGGACATTTTAGAGCTGGAAAAAGTACAGAGAAGGGCAACAAAAGTATTAAGGGGAATGGAGGGGCTAAGTTATGAAGAAAGACTAACCAAATTAAACTTATTTTCGCTAGAAAAAAGGCGTCTACGAGGGAATATGATTACCTTATTTAAATACATCCAGGTTCAATATAAGGTGTTGTCAAGTGAACTTTTTGTAGCAAGAGATTTTCAACTGACAAGAGGACATCCTTTGAGGTTAGAGGAAAAAAGATTTCACCTTAAACAAAGAAACAGGTTATTCACAGAAGGGTGGTTAAACTGTGGAATTCTCTACCAAAGGAGGTGGTGACAGCGAATTTGATAGACAACTTCAAAAAGGGGTTAGATATATTTTTGAATAAAGAGGGCATTCAAGGCTGTCCTAGATAACTAGCGAAGGAATATTGATGCAGGGAGAAATTTGATCGCCAGTTTCTGGGGTCAGGAAGGAATTTTGCTTTTTTTCCCCTTATAAGACAATTGGCAAATTTCCAACTGTTTTTTTTTCTTCTGTTTGCCTTCCTCTGGATCAATTAACAATTAATAACAAATAGTCCACATATTAAAACGATCAAGAGAGATCTAAACAGGTTGAACTTGATGGACTAACTTTTTATTCATCCTCAAATACTATACTATTAATAATGAATTAACAACTAAATAATTAATAACTAATTTGCATATTGCAGATCAGAGGAGATCTTAAAAGGTTGAACTTGATGGACTGAAAGTCTTTTTTCAACCTCAATTACAATTACTATGTAATCTATGATTTTCAGTCACTTCATGCCATGTAACCTTCCTGTAACTACTGGCTCTTGCTACTTTGGGTGCAACACCACTGTATCAGCTTCATATGGCCAATCTACTTCTGTACTGATACAATTTTCCTTCATAGGCTCCACAGGCATGACCTTTACCAGCGCTACTTCTAGCTCTTGGAACTGCACCTCATTTGTCTCACTGTTCACAACAAGCATTCTTAGTACCATTGTGCTTCTGCTCCTGCAAGGTTGGCGACTCTTTATCTCTGCTAGTAAGGATCTCTTAGAATTTTGTCTCCAGCTGTTCAGCCATTTCAGGCTTAAAGGCCAGCACTTCTTAGCAGCATTCTCATTTTCAACCACTTGTCTTCCTCTCTTAATCACTTCTCTTCATCTTATTTCAGTTTTTCTCCTTTCTTTGCCTCCAAGTATTCCAGCTTTTCATTTTTCTTTGCTTCCTTAAGCCGCAGCTTTTACTCATTAACTTGTTGCAAATCCAATTCACACTGCTTGCACTGGATCTCTTTCTGAATGTTCAGCTTAAGAATAGGCTTTGTCTTGTTCATCAGGTCCTTCATGCTTCATATATGAGCTTCCTGAAGAAATTGCTCTGCATTCAATGCAGCATCTTGTGTACACAGGTCCTGGAGGTCAGCGTCCATCTCTTTAGGAGCAGCATCCATCTGAGCCAACTATGCCTCTTTAACAGAGAGATTGGTCATCCTTTGTTGTAATTAAGTATGTAACAGTAGCTACTTCTCTATTATAGCTGATTTCCTCTGCTTTTGGAATTTTTCTTTTGCAGCTGAAAGATAAATTTGGTGATCTCTGCTTCTCTTTGAGATAAAGGATTAGTGAGGAGATCTTGCTCCTCCTGTTTGCCATTGTGCAGCAGCTTCTGTACAAATTGCTCTTTTAATTTATACATGAGAGGACTCTTCCTCTGCTTCAGAATAGACATTTGTGTCTTCTTCCTGTCGGCCACCTTGTTGTCCGCAAACAAATGCTTCCTCCTCTACTCAGGAATTTAATTTGGAATCTTCTTGACACCTCTCATACTAGTAGCAATGTGCCTGTCTTCCATTTCAGTCTTTTTCAATCCCATTGGGATAGAGTCCAACTTTACTTCTTGCTGTACTTATTTCCCCTCTTGCCTCTCCTTGTCAAAAGTGCTTTGTATTTTGGACACCTGAGACAGAGAGCTGCCGGGATGCCTCACAGTTTTAATGGCACACATGTCCATGCTCTGCTTCATTTGTCCTCTCAGTGATGGTTGTTCCTCTTTCACCAACTCCATCTCACCAATCACTTTAGGAAGGATTCCCTTTCCTTATTAAATTCAGGACCACTGGCTGCAATCATCTTTTTGACTCCCTTTCTCCATCTCTGGAGTATTCACCATGGACAGGTGGCTGTTCTCTCCTGGTTTCTTATATATATATATATATATATATATATATATATATATATATATATATTTATATTTATCACTATAATAGTTGTGGATCTTACAAATGTTGGAAACGTTTGCGATGCTGGTTGACGCACAGGACTGTGAGGTCCGTTGGACTTAGGCTGCTATGAGCGCTGAAGGTCGCTCATTGCAGGGCTCAAAATTAGTGCCACAGGCGCTCGTCGTTAGGCCCGTGGGAGTTAGACTGCAATGAGCGCCGAAGGCCCTGTAGGACTTAGGACCGAAGCATGTAAAACGGCCGATCCATGCAACTGTAATCGCGCACCCTATAGGACTTAGGACCGAAGCACGTAAAACGCCGGAACCACGCAACTGCAAAGACCACCAAAATACCACAATTATGCCTTTAAATTCACTTACACAGTCACACAAAGCACAGGGGTTGAGCCATGGAGCCTGTGAGGGAGGTTGCAAGTTAATTTGAGGCATGTTTGACGATCGAAAATCTCCTAAGCGAGAAAAAAATGGCATCCGAAAAAATGAAAACGAGACTGAAGGCCGGAAAAAACAGCCCGAAGGAAGTAACACTTAACCCAAGGCAGTAACACTTAACACAAGGCAGTAACACTCTCGCGAGGCCCCAAAACTACACGGGGGGGGGGGGAGGCTCGCGATGAGTGCTGATGCTGCTCAAGCGTGAGGCCTATAAATTACATGGGGGGAGAGGCTTGCAATGAGCGCCAAAGCCAACTTGAGATGAACGCCGAAAAGGTGATCATTGCAAACCAGAAAAGTTGAAGTACAAGGGGGGAGAGAAACAATAAAACCTAGAATTCCCTACCTAGATGATACTATAGCGCCTAAATATATAGAGAGAAGCTTGCATAAACTAAATGGTGCAATTTTATCAAAATCTTATAATCAAAATCTTATAATCAAAATCTAATAAACAAAATCTAATAATCAAAATATATATGTATGGCCAAAAAAAAAAACATATGAATCATAAAATACAGATTAAAGATAATGGAGGTCCAATGTCATGGGAGATGAATATATAAATAGGAGACGTCTAAAAGAATAAATATAGAGGATCAAAGGTATGTATATACATATACACATATATGTGTACAAATATATACATACACATGTATATAAGAGCAACAAATTTCCAAAAGATCTGTATACCTGGCTTGAGAAATAAAATAATAAAAAAAATTAATTACATCCAAGTATGTGTCAACATAATACTCAAAACAAGTAAAACAGGTACAGGACAAATACAAAGAAATACATAAAAATACAAAAAATGTAAATAATAAAATTAATAAAAGCAATACTTAAGTGAGTCCAGAAAGAATTGTTCTTTGTACTTTAATTGAAGTTTCAAATTCTTTCTCTTGCTGATACTTTCTCTCCAAAAGTTTAAAGAGATTTAGATGCACTTGGTAGATCGGTCTTATTAGGTTATGGGGCAGCTATTTCCAATTACTCTGGTCACCACAGAGTCATACTATAGAAAAGGAAAAAAGAGGGGAAGAGCTCATGCCACTTATTAGTGCAAATCAATATAATTTATTTTTAAGTATACAGGCATAAAAAATGGGCACTCACATGTATTACCCTCTATATAAGAGGTATCTTATATGCACATAGTATTATACTTTGATCTTCCACATTCGCTCATAGTACTGCTTCCACAAGACAATTTTTATTGGCAGAGTGGTCGAATTTAATCCCAAAGACAAAATACACCTTGTATCTATCTGATATTTACAGTATAACTCTGCTGGAGGATAAAAGTTCTCCTTATAGTCTCTCAGACTTTCAGCTTTGATCTCATTCACTAAGGGGTACTAAGCCCAAAGTGTGTGAATGATCTGAATGGGTGGCCAAAACCTCTACTAGGAGTTAGAAGTTGACATTCATAATCAGATAGAACAAACATGGTAACATAACAAAAAAGCAATCAAAAGTCCATTTAAAAGTCCATATGATAAAAATAACAATCCAAATAACATGTAAATAAAGAAAAGTGTAGTACTATATAAAATAAAATTAAAGAATATGTATAGATGAAAACAGGACACTAATGTGTCTACCTGTGGAACCAAACGCGTTTTGCCCATCTATTGGGCTTTATCAATGGTTAATTAACATATATCTAACCTTATCATGTATTTATAGAGGGTTCCCATTACTCTCTCCTCCAATTTGGCGCCCTTCTGTGTACATATGAAATATATTTATATAAAAAATATATATAAAAAATAAATACTAATAAAAAATATATAATTTAAAAAATATATATATATATATATAACAAAAAAATATATTTATATATATATATATATATACACACAAAAGTATTCCCATAAAGAAAAAGTTATAAAACCACCCAAAGGAGATCTAAAGATAAATAAATAAATAAAATCACAAACCAATGAAATGACCTACATTAATAATAGAGTAGCCAGAAAAAATAAATTTCACTACTACAGAGTCCTATTAGTAAATACCAAAAAGGACCCTAAGGAAAATATATATATATATATCATAAATATACATAATTCTCCAAATAAGAACAGGTTTGTAAATTCATATGAAAGAGAGGTCCAGTTCTAATGGTGACTAGACATTAAAAATGAATAAATAATAAAAACTAAAAATATATATATAAATGCCTATCAATACATAAAGAAAGAGTCTCTAAAATAATGAAAAGGACCATAAGTACTACTTCTCTAAAAAAAGCTGCTAGATCTATGTCCATAAGGTTCTAAAGTATTCAATTTATGTATCCAAAAAGTTTCTTTCTGCCTCAGTTGTAAAATACGATTCCCCCTTCTTTTATTCCGTGGTACATGATCAACCACTTGTATAGTTATCCCTGCAATGGCTTTTTTCTGTTCTTGTATGATATTTGAAGAAAAGCCATTAGTTAAAACTCCCTTCTCCACATTATATAGATGTTCATAAAACCATCTCTTTAGAGACCTTGTGGTTTGACCAGTGTATTGTTTACCACAAGAACACGTGATCACGTTCATCACAAAGTCACTTTTACAAATCAAAAAGTGTTTAATTTTGAATTCCAACCCTAGATGTTTTGATACAACAATCAGAAGTTTATTTACGTGAACAACAATAATAGGAATCTCCTTTAATTGGTCAGGATTCGCTATATCATAGCTTCAATACCCATGCACAAACAAACATAAGGAATAACTTGTCATTAGCAGTGTTTAATATATCAGAAATAATATGAAAAAGAAAGGACAGACACCCTTTTAATTCTAATCACAAGTTATAGACCCCCACAGCCATATATATTGGCATTTTATATGAACCAATAATCATACAAAAAAGAAACCCATTCCATATATATTAAAATATAACTTTTATTATATTAGATGAATAATCAGAGTATTGCAGTATATAGTGATACATTTTTTATTGGACAAAAATATTCATAGGTTTCATGACGAGCTTTCGAGAGCATTCCTCTCTTTGTCAAGTCAGAGTCAATACTGATTATAGATTCACAAATACAGCAAAAAATTCCAGGATTAACAAATAATGTTCTGATCAGCCAGCCGTGCAAGTGTGTGGGGGTGCAGACCAGAGTAAGTAAATTGGGGTCGTAAATAGTTTTACATCTAAGGAACCATAGGGCTGTAACCAAACTCAGGATGAAGGCAGAGAACAAAAAGTAAAACAAAAAAAAAATCTATAAACACACATATATATCACAAAGATAAAAATGTGTATATACAATATAATTTAAAAGAATATTCTCCAAATGGTATATAGGACTCGCAAAAGTATCAATTAACAAATGAACCAAATTTATGAGTATATCTGGATAAAGTATACCGTTATCTAATGCTAATTGCTATTTCCATATACCATTTGATAAAGGTCGCCCCAGTTGAAATAATCATCAATAAATACAAAGTGTACTAAGGTGGACTAAAAGAGTACAACGAATCTATATACATGAAAGAGAGGACTCAAGTGTAAACAGAGGGGACATGAAACGCTACCACTGTGGCCCTGTCTAGAGCTATATAGCGGATGGCCCTGTCAGCAAATCTATGGGGACCCACTATTTGTCCCCTGTCCCTATTAGGAGTAAAATCCCTATACTGTAATGACGAGGACTAGTCCCCTCTGCTCCACTCACCTTTCAGTCCCACTTTCAGGCTTCTTACTTACTACTTGCACAAACAGTGCTGTGTCCACGGCAGTATACAGCCGCTCCTCCGACGTCATCAACGGGCGACCCGCAAATCAGCTGATCGACGGGCGCGTTTCGCGTCTTCTGCTTCCTCCAGGATCAGTTGTATTGAAAGAATAGCCTGGGTCTTTTATAGCACACATACAGATTCGTATAAACAGGTGGAGAGGTATTCTAATTGGTTCTTTACCATAATAGGTCCTACAAGGATAATAAATTGTTAAGAACATATTGTAAAACGAATTTAAATAGCATTGATATATACATAGTAACTGATACCCTCTAAATATCTAATTTGTATACATTATAAAGAAAATAACAATAAATCATAGCATATTTGATATAAAAAGGGAAATATATATACATCTTTAATGATCGAAATTATACCTAACCTAATATTATATATACATAAGAAAAAATATTGGTGAAGCAAAAGTAGAAAGATAAATAGAGTATGTCCAGTATAAATCTTTACATAGAAAGAAGTTTAATTCAATTCCAAATATATACCAACAGCAAGATATGAATCCAAACACAGATTTAAGTTATTATATAGCAAAAAATCTTGGGAGATCCTATTATTGGGTCCTATTATATAGTTATAACTTGGATATAACATTAACTAGGGATTAATTGTCAACTATCCACTTAGCCTGATTTCAAAGGTATACCCCAAAGTTGTTATATTCATTTAGACCATTAGGTGACACTGTATTCAGTATTGAAATCCATTTGGTTTCCGCTTTGAGAAGTTCCTGTTCTAAATCTCCTCTTCTAATACCTAATGTTATTTTTTGGAGTACCCAGCATTGTAATTTGGGTTTGGACCTATGAACTTCATTGAAATTTCTAGCTACTGATGTCAATTTCTTTCCAATTTCAATGTCCCTAGGACTATTGCAGATTTTGCGTATATGCTCGCCCACTCTCTTTTTTAAAGGCACGTGCCGTGATCCCAACGTATCTGTAAGGGCATGAGCATTCCAAACAGTAGACCACACCTTGTGATCCACAATTAAAAAGCCCTTTTAAGGGAACATTTCTACCCATTCTATCAGTCACATTGCTTCTCTTTCTCATATAAAGGCAGATCGGTCACATCCTAGTCATTACAGTATAGGGATTTTACTCCTAATAGGGACAGGGGACAAATAGTGGGTCCCCATAGATTTGCTGACAGGGCCATCCGCTATACAGTTCTAGACAGGGCCACAGTGGTAGCGTTTCATGTCCCCTCTGTCTCCACTTGAGTCCTCTCTTTCATGTATATAGATTCTTTGTACTCTTTTAGTTCACCTTAGTACACTTTGTATTTATTGATAATTATTTCAACTGCGGCGACCTTTATCAAATGGTATATGGAAATAGCAATTAGCATTAGATAACGGTATACTTTATCCAGATAAACTCATAAATTTGGTTCATTTGTTAATTGATACTTTTGCGAGTCCTATATACCATTTGGAGAATATTCTTTTAAATTATATTGTATATACACATTTTTATCTTTGTAATATAATAAAAGTTATATTTTAATATATATGGAATGTGTTTCTTTTTTGTATGATTATTGGTTCATATAAAATGCCAATATATATGGCTGTGGGGGTCTATAACTTGTGATTGGAATTAAAAGGTGTCTGTCCTTTCTTCTTCATATTATTTCTGATATATTATACACTGCTAATCACAAGTTATTCCTTATGTTTGTTTGTGCATGGGTATTGAAGCTATGATATAGCGAATCCTGACCAACTTAAGGAGATTCCTATTATTGTTGTTCACCTAAATAAACTTCTGATTCAATTTAAGGCTATTTATGATAGCATTCTTGGTGGAATTTAACAATTTTTAGCCATCTTTTTCTAATGGCAAATATAGATTTAGATTCTGATTACCGTTTAAGGACCAATAAAAAAGTGAAGGAATAGAACAAGCTTTTGACCAATGTAAAGTGGATGATTTAAATGGAGACTGGCAAATTGGCCTTAGAAATTTGGATACTCTTTTGAGAAAACAGTTACTGTACATTCCTTTTGGAACAAAACATGTCATGACAAATACTTAGCTAAACATCTAATCCCTAGAGGGTTTAGGATTAAAGTGTTTCCGTCCTTTACTTTTCATCTAACTACTTATAAAGACAGATGGGAACAGGCACTTATGACCTGTTCAGAGACGCTCCTAGCCATACTCTCTGACTATGAGACAGAAATACAAGTAGGATTAGATAAAGAAATCCATGAACTGAATAAAAATGTAAAACAATTTGAAACCCTGGATGATTTCAAAAAATGCTATCGCAAGATTCAATCAGACTTGGATAAAAGGGAAATTATATCTGAACTTTTGCTTCACCAATATTTTTTCTTATGTATATATAATATTAGGTTAGGTATAATTTCGATCATTAAAGATGTATATATATTTCCCTTTTTATATCAAATATGCTATGATTTATTGTTATTTTCTTTATAATGTATGCAAATTAGATATTTAGGGGGTATCAGTTACTATGTATATATCAATGCTCTATACATTCGCTTTACAATATGTTCTTAACGATTTATTATCCTTGTAGGACCTATTATGGTAAAGAACCAATTAGAATACCTCTCCACCTGTCTATACGAATCTGTATGTGTGCTATAAAAGACCCAGGCTATTCTTTCAATACAACTGATCCTGGAGGGTGCAGAAGACGCGAAACGTGCTCGTCGATCAGCTGATTTGCGGGTCGCCCGTTGATGACGTCTGAGGAGCGGCTGTATACTGCCGTGGACACAGCACTGTTTGTGCAAGTAGTCGGAAGCCTAAAAGTGGGACTGAAAGGTGAGTGGAGCAAAGGGGACTAGTCCTAGTCATTACAGTATAGGGATTTTACTCCTAATAGGGACAGGGGACAAATAGTGGGTCCCCATAGATTTGCTGACAGGGCCATCTGCTATATAGTTCTAGACAGGGCCAGAGTGGTAGCGTTTCATGTCCCCTCTGTCTCCACTTGAGTCCTCTCTTTCATGTATATAGATTCTTTGCACTCTTTTAGTTCACCTTAGTACACTTTGTATTTATTGACGATTATTTCAACTGGGGTGACCTTTATCAAATGGTATATGGAAATAGCAATTAGCATTAGATAACGGTATACTTTATCCAGATATACTCATAAATATGGTTCATTTGTTTATTGATACTATTGCGAGTCCTATATACCATGTAGAGAATATTATTTTAAATGATATTGTATATACACATTTTTATCTTTGTAATATAATAAAAGTTATATTTTAATATATATGTAATGGGTTTCTTTTTTGTATGATTATTGGTTCATATAAAATGCCAATATATATGGCTGTGGGGGTCTATAACTTGTGATTGGAATTAAAAGGTGTCTGTCCTTTCTTCTTCATATTATTTTTGATACAACAATGTCTTTGTTAATTGGCTTCACATATTTGCATCTATTACAGTTCTTAGTGTGACATTTGTAACATCCTTTTATAGACTGTAACCAGCTAGACTCCCTAAAACCTGCCAGATTTTTTAACTCACTTGGAGCCAAAATTTGTTTAAGATTACGATTTCTTTTAAATGTTAGAACCGGTTTAGCAGGAAGAATATTTTTTAAAACACTATCTACTTGTAAAATATGCCAGTGTTTTTTAAAAATTCTGGCTATCTCACCATGAGCTTGATTATACTTTGTAAATAATCTGCATGTATCTTTGTATTGTGTGTATGTATCTCCTTTCCTATTTTTAGAAGATCCTCTCTCTTAAGTTCCCTCGCTCTAGTATAAGCTTTCTTTATAGTATGATCTACATACCCTCTTACCTTAAATTTACTCATCATAGAGGTACTCTCTTCCTCAAAATCTACAAAATTAGAACAATTTCGCCTAACCCTCTGGAACTGGCAATACGGAATATTGGTAATCCAATTCCTTTTATGGCCACTTCCAGCATGGAGAGAGGCGTTACCATCCGTCGGTTTAGTATAAATACGTGAAGAAATCCCATTAATGTCCCCTATCAATATCACATACAAAAAAGAGAGATTGTTTGGATCGGTGTTTATAGTGAACTTAAGGTTCATATAATTAAGGAACCTATCTTTATCATTTTTATCTTCTGATTTCCAGATTACAATCACGTCATCAATAAACCGATACCAACTAATTATATTATTCTTAAAAGCATGGTCATTCCATATATATAAGTCCTCCTAGAGGCCCATATATAAATTAGCAAAATTGGTGCAAACCGTGTCCCCATTACTGTTTCTGTATGTTGTTGATAAGTGTTTTCAAAAATAAAATAATTTTTGCTACGAATAAAATGGATGGTCTTCGTAATAAACGCAGGGAGAAAGGCTCGCAATGAGCACCGAAGGTGCTCAGAGGGGCAACATCGTCACAATGTGTGGCAAACAGCATTGCCAGAATTACAATTTTATTCCCCTTAATTTTTGACGGGCAATTTCCTAGTATATATATATATATATATATATATATATATATATACAGGGTTGTCACATTATTATGACCACACCTATTTTTGATGTCAGCAGCGCATAGTCAATGAAAAATTGTGAGCTGGCTTGGTGGGTATATAAGGTGACATGTAGGCATCCTTCAAACATATCAACCATCGCTGTCATGGGTAAGGCATGCAATTTAGCTGACATCGCAAATTAACGGTTTTGGAAACTGCGGAGAACCATGTGCCATTAATGTCTGAGGACATATTTTCTGCTCCATCGATTGGACGTACAGTGGCGTGTCAAGGGCGAAAGATCAGAGAACAAACACTATACAACCATTGTTGGATGGACTGAGCACCTGTGGGACCACGTCGATCACCATGTTCACTCTATTGAGGATATTAGCTTGTGGTCATGATAGTGTTACTTGACTGTCTATATATATATATACAGTGCCTTGCAAAAGTATTCACCCCCCTTGGCGTTTTTCATGTTTTGTTGCCTCACAAACTGGAATTAAAATGGATTGTTTGTGGATTTGCATCATTTAATTTACAGAACATGCCCATGACTTTGAAGATGTTTTTTTGTTAATTAATATTTTTGTGAAGCAAACAACAAATAGGACAAAATAACAGAAAAAGTCAATGTGCATAACTATTCACCCACCTAAAGTCAATACTTTGTAGAGCCACCTTTTGCGGCAATCTCAGCTACAAGTTGCTTTGGATAAATCTCTATGAGCTTGCCACATCTTACCACTGGGATTTTTGTCTATTCCTCCTTGCAAAACTGCTTCAGCTCCTTTAAGTTTGATGGTTTGCGCTTGTGAACAGCAATCTTTAAGTCTGACCACAGATTTTCTATTGGATCGAGGTCTGGGTTTTGACTAGTCCATTCCAACACATTTACATATTTCCCCTTAAACCACTCAAGTGTTGCTTTAACATTATGTTTGGGGTCATTGTCTTGCTGGAAGGTGAACCTCCGTCCTAGCCTCAAATCACGCACATAGTGGTACAGGTTTTGCTCAAGAATATACCTGTATTTAGCACCATCCATCTTACCCTCAACTCTGACCAGTTTCCCAGTCCCGGCTACTAAAAATAATCCCCACAGCATGATGCTGCCACCACCATGTTTCACTGGTGTTCTTTGGGTGTAGTGACGTGTTAGGTTTGCTCCAGACATAGCGCTTTCTATAAGTTCAATATTAGTCTCATCAGACCAGAGCACCTTCTTCCATATGTTTTGGGAGTCTCTCACATGCCTTTACGCAAACTCAAAACGTGCCATTTTGTTTTTTGCTGAAAGTAATGGCTTTCTTCTGGCCACTCTGCCATAAAGACCAACTCTATGAAGCGTAAAGCTTATTGTCGTCCTATGTACAGATTCTCCAGTCTCTGCTGTCGAACTCTGTTGCTCCTCCAGGGCTACCTTAGGTCTCTGTGCGGCCTATCTGATTAATGCCCTCATTGCATGGTCCATAAGTTTTGGTGTGCGGCCGTCTCTTGGCAGGTTTGCTGTTGTGCCATGTTCTTTCCATTTGGTTATGATACATTTGATGGTGCTCCTGGGAATCATCAAAGATTTGGATATTTTTTATAACCTAACTCTGACTTGTACTTCTCAATAACATTGACCCTTACTTGTTTTGATAGTTCCTTGGTCTTTATGACAGTGTTGGGTTAGTGGTGCCTCTTGATTAGGTGTTGCAGCCTCTGAGGCCTTTCATTAAAGGTGTGTATATGTAATGACAGATCATGTGACACTTAGATTGCACAGAGGTGGACATCATTTCACTAAATATGTGGCTTCTGAAGGTATTTGGCTGCACCAGAGCTTTTTAGGGGCTTCATAACAAAGGGGGTGAATACATACACAAATGCCAATTTTCTGTTTCTAAAAAATTGTTTTATTTATATATTTTTCACATTTCACTTCCCCAACTTAGACTATTGTGTTCTGATCCATCACATAAAATTCAGATTAACAAAACACTGAATGTAAGGCTATAATGTAACAAAATAGGTAAAAAGTCAAGGGGGGTGAATACTTTTGCAAGGCACTGTTTATATGTATATATTGTGACCGTTTACACCCTAGAGGATGGTGCCAAGTAAAGTGTAAGGAGTTCTTGACAGGAGTGACAGAGTTAACTCCTGAAGCACTACTAATTGGTGCAAGTGCAGTTTCCCTTTAAAGCCTGGAAAGCAGGCATGGAAGGGGGATGGCTGAATAGGCTCTGGCCTAAGTTGTGTGCTGCTGCTGCTAGCAGCCAGAGCAAGCCACAAGAGAGGAGCTTGCTGGCTGATCCTGTGTGGATCTGCATCCTGGACTTTAAAAGCAAAACCTAAATGAGAAAATCTTGTTTTACTGTGGCTGCCAGTTTTGGATGACAGAAAAAAGTGTGTGCTGTTGTGAAGTCGCTGGACTAACAGAGCGGTCGGAAAGAGTAACTCCACAGTCAGGAGGTGAAGCTACAAAGGCACCAAGTAGGTGAATTCCAGACTGAGGAGGATTCCCAGGCAGAGTAGCCTAAAAAAGAGACAAGGTCTATGCCAGTGAGGAGCCTGGGAGTTGCAGCTAACAGAGAAGGCTGTCAGCTGATTGGTCTGCTATAAGAGAAGCTTATATGAAAGTTTGCTCACACAGATAACAAAGTAAAGCTGCTGTTGGAACAAAGCCAGCGCTGCAGGCTCATTGTTGAAATCCTGGTGTCAAGTACCTGTTGGATACAAGTCTTGAGAGAGCTGTGCTACAGACTGAAGCATATGGGAGAGACTGGTGAGCCCTATGCTTTATCCAGTGTTCCTTATTTAAAGATGTGGAAAAGACTTCTGATCAAGTAAGAGACTATTTGTATCCTGGCCACAAGGTGGCACTATAAGAGACTGTTTGTATCCTGGCCACAAGGTGGCACTAGAAGAGACTTTATGAAATATAATTTCTCCGGAACAGAGAAGCTTCCCGGGTGTAGTCAGGGTGTTCCTGCATGTTTAGTAAGAAACGTATATGTAGATTTTTATTTTCATTTTGCTACTTCTAATTCTTGTTTATGAGCCCTATTAATAAACAAGTCTTATGCATTATAAATCTGTATTGCGGAACCTTTTGTCATAAAGAATTCCTGTGGCAAACGGCCATCCTTGTCACAATATATATATATATATATATATATATATATATATATATATACAGTATATATATATATATATATATATATATATATATATACAGTATCACATATATAGTTGTGAGCAATACGGGTTATTTCTAATGCTTGCTGGCTCGAAGTGAGGGCCGTATTGCTCATAGGGCTCTATACAGGCCCCCATAGTCCCTTAATTAACTCTGTCACTCATTGGGGTCAATACAGACCCACATCAGCCCTTAGTTATCCCTGTCACTCATGGGCGGTCAATACAGACCCCATAAGCCCTTAATTAACCCTGTCACTCATGGGGGTCATTACAGACTCCCATTAGCCCTTAATTAATCCTGTCACTTATGGGGTTAATACAGACCCCCATTAGACAATAATTAACCCTCTCACTCATGGGGGTCAATACAAACCCCCATAATCCATTAATTAACCCTGTCACCCATGGGGTCAATACAGACCCCCATAAGCCAATAATTAACCCTCTCACTCATGGGGGTGAAAACAGACCAAGATAAGCCATTAATTAACCCTGTCACTCATAGCGCTCAATGCAGACCCCTTTAAGCCCTTCATTAACCCTGTAACGCATGGGTGTCAATACAGACCCCCATGAGTCCCACGAGCTTGGAGCACATCAGACCTGCAAAGGCTGCAGGATTAGCCTCTGTCAAGTCCGTAAATTGGTAAAATAGTCCCACAGGTCGTAAAGGGCTTACTTACAAATCGTAGCACATTAAGCATAGAAAAGCCATCTTGTACTTTTATTAAAAGTGAAAGTGATGTTTGGTCTTAGAATTATTAGCTCAACATTCCCCTACTCTCAAATCTGCAAATAAAGACATTAAATTTCATGTTCAATCTTCGTGTTTTATCTATCATGCAAGCCGGCACGAGTTTGAATAACGTGCTATAGGCTTGGAGGTCAATCACCCTCCAAGCCCGTACGGGCTTGAGCAAGGAGCTATGGCCTTAGGGGTCTTCAGAATAATGTCAGAGTCGCAACGACTGCGGGCTTGAAATGCAGCCGGGCGTGAGTTATTGCCAGCAGTCTCAAGCCCGTAAACCTGGTTTTCAATTAACCAATAGGAAGACGCCAATCAAGGCCGCAAATAGTTTCAAATTGCCGGAAATTCGTAAATCTGTGACTGTGTTGTATTCTGTGCAAGTGGACACAGAGGTCTTGGAGTTGGAGGTATTTTGAAGAGAAAGCGAAAGAGCGATTGATAGAAAGAGACAGAGAGAGAGTGATAGAACGAGATGGAGAGAGAGAAATAGTGAGTTAGTGTGTGAGACTGCGTGTTAGAGTGCAAGAGAGTGCATGTTAGAGTGCGAGAGAGAGAGAAATAGAAAGTGTGAGAGAGAGAGAGAGATAGAGAATGATTGAGAAAGACAGAGAGGGAGGAGAGATGGAGGGAGAGAGAGAAGGCAGTGCAGGGAGAATCCAGGGAGAGCAGGGACCCCAGCCACAGGCTGGCCAGCAAGCTGCTGTTGGAAAAAAAACAGTAGCCAACTTCCATCCTCAGGAGTTTGATGCGGTCCTAAGAGGAGTATGTGCACACCACTCCATACTAACCGGTGGGAGTGAGGTGAGGCCCAGGCAGAGGACAGATGCATGGAAGGCAATCGCTGAAGAAGTCTCTTCACTGGGTCATGCCAACCATACCTAGCAGGATGTCCAGTACCAGGACTGCCGCATGCAGGTAAAAAAGAACATGGCGGTGGAAGCCAATGAGGCCCGTGGAACCGGTGGTGGGCCTCCTGCTACCTTTAGATAACGCGGTTGGGAGGCTGCAGTCAAGGAGATGATAGAGCCAGCGGCAGTCGTGGGCATCCTTGTCTGGGTGGACTTGGATGGGTCATGAAGCCTGCAATGTGAGTACCGTATACACCTTCACACCCTCATATGCACGCACATGTACCCCACACAGATAGATAACTGTCAGAATTGTTAGCAATGAAATGTATGTTTGATAGGATCAGACTAGTGAGTAATCATGTATTCTGATGTGTGTATATATTATATCTGGGTACCAAGATATAATGAGAGAAAATAATGCACAGAAGTCAGAGTGCCATCAGAATAATCTCTGAGTTTAATTTTGGGCAGGGAGCCCATTATATAGCATAAAACACGTCATAGCTAATAGCATAAATGAAAATAGGGTTAAATACACATTTGAAAGCAAGTGTCTTTTCCTGTCTAACTCAGCGAAATATTCCTTATCTAATAACGACTTCCTATAGATATTTGCCATCAGCAGTTGCGAGACAAAGAAACGAAGAGGAAACAGATGGTAAAGGAATATTTACCTAAACATTTCTACAGACAACCTTCTTGAACATTCTAGTAAGATACAAGAAAAAAACAAGATGATATACTTTTATAATCATGATATTCTTAGCCAATAAACTCATAATGAAGAAATTAATATCTAACAGTCCCTCCTTTTATAAATGTATTCGACAAAGGTCTTAAGGCAAGGTTCAGGTCATAGTCCTTTCTTTAGTGAAGAGTTGGGGTCTGGACCATCATGGTGCTTCTTTTAACCCACTTGTTTTTATACATCATCAATGTCATGATCAAGAGAAGAATTAGATTCTCCTTGAGTGAGGGGTATCGTCTCTATTAGGTATTGTTGAGTTACTGCTTTTTTCAACAACCTTATTCACCAATCCACGGATGCATGGTATCACACAGCATCCAAAAAAATGATCAGTGTTAGGACTATGCCAACAGTGATCAATATCCCTCTGATGTAAGCTGCCCATTTACCAAAGGTGTCTTGGAGCCATTTAGACAAAGGATCATTAATACCGGAGTTTTCTACTAGTTCATTTAACAGGGCAGTGGGGCCTTCCAGTGCTTTGGTCACAGATCCGTCTGGAGCTGTGTTGTTGGGTATGAAAGTGCAACAGGCATTCCCAAACATTTTGCATACCCCTCCTTCTTTCGCCAACAGCATGTCCAGAGCTATCCGGTTCTGCCAAGCCATCAGGCTAGTTCTATCCAGGTGCTCTGCCAAGCCTTGAACTGCATCTCTGGTATAATTTATAGAGATGTCGGGAATAGTTCGCCGGCGAACATATGCGAGATTCGACCCGCCCCCAATACTTTATCATTGAGCAAACTTTGACCCTGCATGTCACAGTCAGCAGACACATTCCAGCCAATCAGCAGCATACACTCCCTTCCAGAGCCATCTACCTCATGGACAGCAGCCATTTTGAAATCATAACTAACTTGCAGTCTTACAGAGAGAAGGTAGAGTGTAGGTGATGCTGATTGAATAATAAAATCAATAGCTAGGCAAGTTTATTCAGTGTCCAGTGCAGTGCTGAAGGACTCATCAGATCTCTGCTGTAAACACAGCACCCCAAAAAGCCCTTTTTAGGGCTATAACATCATTTTTTTTCTTTGTTTTTTTTCTGTGTAATCTAATTTCATTTGCCTGTCTCCCTGCTAGCCCCTGCTTCCAAGTGTGTGTGTCAGGCTCACAGCTTATACTGTGTGTGCACAACGCATACAATATAATATTGTTTACTAGTTGTCTACTTTTAAAAAACCCAAACTTTTATTTTCTTAAATCTAAGTGCATTTGCCTGACCGCCAATCAAAGTTCATTTGCTTGACCGCTACCCATAGTGTGTGTCCTGCTTTAAAGTACTGTGCAAGAGAGCATGTTGTGTGCATGCTTGAGCTCCAAACAAAAGGCTTTTTAGGGTCTTAGTCCCTCAAATACAAGTTTTATTTTAACACTTTTCTGTTTATAAGCACTTTGTGCACGGTGTTGTTAATTTTTGGGAGTTTTTGTGGTATTTTTCTTAGTTTAATTTAAGTTTTAGTTTTCTGGGGGTCAGGCTCAACTCTCTATCCCAGGAGAGTGAGCTGTCTCCTGGATACTTTGCCACACCCCCTCCCTTAGCACTTTACCTTCACTCCTGAAACTTTTTTTTTTTTTTTTTTTTTACTTTGACTTTTTTTTTTTTAAAGTTTTTCAGGTTTTGTTAAAGTTTTGTTTGTTTGGTGTTGGGTTTTATGTTTTGGGGGAGAGAAGACAAGTAACATCTTTGTAGGCAGTGGGGGGGGAAAACAATTAGAATTTTTGTTGAAAAGGCTTTTTTTTTTTTTTTTTTTTTAACATCTGACACAGAGACACAGAGGGGTTAAAAAGCCTCTGTGTTCTCTGTGTTGTTGCAATTAGACACCTTGCAACAGGCCATTAACCCTTCCACTGCCAAGCATCACCTTTCTCTCTCTCCCTTAGTTTTGTCTCCCTTAGTTTTGTCTTTTTGTTTCTTTTTCCCACTTTTATATTAAAAAAAAAAAGAAAACAGTAAAAAATCATAAAACAAAAAATAAAAATAAATAAAACAAATAAACTAAAAAAAAAAGGGTCTAAACATGAGGGATAAGACCATTAGGAAGCCTCAGGGGTCAAAAGGGGGAATAATGTCCCCTGAAAATCCTAGCTGCAGCACTGCACAGCATAGGCCCCAGGCAGATAAGGCAGCCCCAGCTCCTGGTGGTTCTGCCAGCAGACCTACCCCTGTGGCTAATACCTGGTCACAGGTGGTTTCTGCTGGCCCCAGTAATACCACCGCTGGGGCTGAGGGGCAGATCACCAGGAAGCATGGGGTTAAATGTCAGATGTCTGGGGTCTACAGCATTGATATCTATCTGCGTGCTGCAGCTAATGTCATCAGCCCCTCTGTTATAGTAGCAGCCAGCAAAATGTACGGGAAAGCAGTTTTCTTTACCCGTACTCTGGCTGCTGCACACATTCTTATACAGAGAGGCATCACAGTGGGGGGATTATATGTCCCAATAGAACCCCTGGAAGGGTTGGGCACAAAAGTAACACTCTCTAATGTGCCCCCCTTCCTACCAGACTCCCTCCTGCGCCCCCACCTGCTAACCCTAGGGGAAGTAAAAACACCATTTATAAAAATTCCCCTGGGAAATTCCTCTGAGAGAGAGCACTTCGTCATGTGCTCTCTTTCAAGAGGCAGGTACAAATGTGCCTGCCTCAGGGCGCAGAAAACATAGAGGGGTCTTTTGGGGTTCCATTTGAGGGGGTGCTGTACAGGATTTTTTACAGCACTACGGAGGTGCAGTGCTATCATTGCAAAGGGTTGGGGCATACACGTAGGAATTGTCCTAATGTAAAGCATCATGCCCCAGCCCCAGCAAATGGCACCTCCGTCAGTACGGCACCCATCCCCGCTGAGCCCATAACAGCGGGGACCTCAAGGGTCATAGCCCCCCCACAGAGCTCAGGCAAGGAGGCCGTTCCTCAAGCCACCACCACGGCCTCCAAACCCCCTTCTTCCCCAAAAAAGCCATCTGTGTCTGTGGTCTCTAGCAAGACTGCAGACACGGGGAAAAAGGGGAAGAATGTCACCGGTCCTCCCAGTGTCACAGCTGCATCTCCCAAGTCCCAATCTGCCCCCACCATAATTACATCAGTTAGTGTGGGGGCACAGTGTAAGCAGAGGGATAATAAGCCCTCTGCAGGGGAGGCAGCTAGTGGCAGCTCCTCTTCCAGGAGTGACGTCCCCAGGAAGAGGAAGCATAAAACCAACAGGGAGGTTGCTGATAAGTGGGAAGTGCTCTATAGTGGAGCACCTCCCTCTAAAAGCAAGAAGAGGAACAAAACATCTCCTCCTCATCCGGTGACATTGTCTGGCCCGGTTATTAAGCTCAGCCAGCCGGTGCCAGACCACACATCTCTCTCTCCAGACCCTATAGGGATTAATGTGGAAAAGGGTCTGGAGGAAAAGCAGGGGCAAGAGGGTCTCCCAAGTGAGGCAGGGGTAGACAAGAAAGATCAGGTTCTGCCTCTGGCCTTTGAGGGGGGTCCCAACAAAGCCCCTGCTGAATGGGTAGTCAGTGTCCCTGAGGTGCTGAGCTTCAAGGGCACCAGTCAGTCTCCTCCTCCAGTGTCACTCTCTAGTGACGTACCTCGGGCTTTGTTAGAGCCCCAGGCCGAGTCACTACTGGAGGGGGGGAATATAGGCATGACCCCCATTCAGGACCCCATGGATTTGTCTGTCAGGGGGGATGTGGCACAAGGGGAAGTGGAAATGGGGGAGGGTGATAAAACAGGTTTTCCTGTTAACATCATGGGAGAGCCTGTCTACCCTCCTCAGCCGTCCACTGACCCTAACATCGGTGCCATCCAAGCTGAGCAAGCAGCGGTGGAACTGGCAGAGGATGCATATAAAGCCTCCAAGGCTTCCATTAAGGAAGCCATGCCAGCCACTGCTGTCCAGCCAGCTACCCCTGAATGCACTCCTGAAGCTACAGGGGTGCAGCAGCAATCCAAGGGTCCATTATTTACCTTGAAGGGTGCTAAAGGGACTCCTTCTGTATCATCTAAGAGGGGGTCCCTGAGAATAAAGCTGAGGAAACTGACTCCAGCCGGGGAGGATGGAGTAAAAGCCCTCAGCCAAGAGGAGCCCAGGGGTGACCCACTAGAAGGAACATAAGATTCTGGGTGGGTTATCCCTGTCAAGGAAATAGATCTATTCCTTGAGAGCACCCTTCATGGACAAAAGAAAAGGAAGGTGCGGCTGGCCTTGGAGAGGTGGAAGAATATGTCGTTTATTCTCCACTCTCTCCAGCAATATCTAGTGGTCAGCACTAGGGCCAAGAATTCTGGGACTGCGGAGCATCTCCGCGTCCGGAAATTCTATAAAATGTGCATGTCCTATCAGCAGTCTCAAGGGTCTGAGGAACGCACAATTCCTGACACGCAGTAATGGCTTTGCA
The DNA here is from genome assembly GCA_027410445.1 of Discoglossus pictus. Lineage (NCBI taxonomy): Eukaryota > Metazoa > Chordata > Amphibia > Anura > Alytidae > Discoglossus > Discoglossus pictus. Next base: position 238,683,035 of record CM050165.1, read on the forward strand.
CATCAGCACGCTAAATACCAATGGCTGTCAAGACAGTTTCCGCAGGTTCCAGGTACTCTCCTATTTATATCAGGGAGGGCTGAGGCCTCGTGGCTACTGGAGTGGAGAGGCAGGGTCTTCTTCAGCCACTTCACATCGGCGTCATGTGGAGTGGTGACCCTGTTCTCAGAGTCTTTTCAGCCAGAGCTGCTGCTTGTGAAAGCTGTTATCCCAGGCCGTCTAATCCACCTCCGGGTCCGAGAGCAGGGTAGCATCATTAACCTAGTTAATATATATGCCCCTGCTGGAGGGCTCGAGAGAGCGAGGTTCCTCGCCAGACTGTCCCAGTTTTTGGAGACGGTTGACGCAGATGAGTGTTTGGTACTCGGGGGTGATTTCAACTGCACCCTCGACGCTCTGGACCGGAATAGTCCAGAGCCGTACCCGCCTTCTGCGTCAGCCCTGCGGGAGATTATCGCCCGCTTCTCCCTGGAGGACATCTGGCGAGAGCAGAACCCAGGGGCATCAGACTGTTTCACCTACGTCAGGGTGAGAGCCGGTCTGGTGTCCCACTCCCGGATCGACAGGCTATATATATCTAGTCACTATATGTCACGAGTCGGTTCTTGTGCCATTAGGCTGGCTCCGTTCACAGACCACAACTGTGTGTCTGTGACAGTGGCGCTAACGCCAACAGCGCCACGAGCCGCCTATTGGCACTTCAACAATGCTTTGTTGAAGGACCAGAGGCTCGTGACATTGATCCGGGAGTTTTGGACGGACTGGAGGGGTTGCAAGGGGGACTTTGCCACGTAAAAACTGTGGTGGGACGTGGGCAAGGTTCATTTGCGACTTCTGTGTCAGGAATATACCAAGGGTGCGAGTGGGCAGCGCGAAGCTGAGTTGGAGTCACTCCGGGGGGAGGTACTCCATCTGGAGCAGAGGCTGTTCACTTGTAGGGACCAATCCCTGCAGAGCGAGTATGTAGAGAGGAAGGGTGTCCTCTGTGACCTGGAACGACACCAGGCCAAGGGGGCATACGTGCGCAGCCGCTTAGGTTTTCTCAAAGATCTAGACCGCGGCTCGCGCCTCTTCTACTCCCTGCAGAAAAAGGGGGGTAACAGTAGGCACATCACCTGTCTTCTAGATGAAGACGGTGCCCCCCTTACAGATCCGGAGAGTATCCGGGATAGAGCCCGGAACTTTTATAAAGATCTTTACTCTCCGGATCCCATTTCTCCAGACGCCTGCAGGGTGCTATGGGAGGGGCTCCCCACAGTCAGTGAGGGTGTAAGAGAGCGGCTTGATATACCACTATCTTTTCAAGAGCTCTCTGAAGCCCTGCGTGCCATGTCCTGTGAGAAGTCTCCAGGACTGGACGGACTGACTGTAGAGTTTTTCCAATTTTTCTGGGAGACTCTGGGACCTGATTTCCATCTGGTCCTTGGGGAAGCCCTGGAGACCGGGGAGATGCCCCTGTCTTGTCGCAGGGCAGTACTTGCCCTGCTGCCCAAAAAGGGGGATCTCCGGCTTATTAAGAACTGGCGACCGGTCTCTCTGCTCAGCACGGACTACAAGATTGTAGCTAAAGCCATCTCGCTTAGACTTGGGTCTGTGCTGGCAGAATTGGTTCACCCTGACCAGTCCTATGCGATCCCGGGCCGGACTATCTTTGATAGTATCTTTCTGGTCCGGGATCTATTGCATTATTCTCGCAGGACTGGTCTGTCACTCGCCTTTCTCTCTTTAGATCAAGAGAAGGCATTTGACAGGGTGGACCATGGTTACCTCATAGCCACTCTGCAAGCGTACGGCTTTGGCCCACAGTTTGTGGGCTTTATAAGAACGCTGTACGCCTCTGCAGAGTGTTTACTTAAAATCAATTGGTCCCTAACAGCACCTTTGGTATTTGGACGAGGGGTGCGTCAAGGATGTCCCTTGTCTGGACAGTTATATGCACTGGCCATTGAGCCTTTCCTCTGCCTACTAAGGGAAAAGGCTCACAGGGCTGGTGCTAAAAGATCCAGACATGCGGATTGTCCTTTCAGCTTATGCTGACGATGTGCTCCTCGTGGCCCAGGATCCAGTTGATCTTGAGCTGGCAAAACAGTGCCAGGAGGTATATTCAGCTGCCTCCTCCGCTCAGATCAACTGGTCCAAATGCACAGGCCTTTTAGAGGGTAATTTACAGGTAGACTCTTTGCCTCCCACTCTTTGCCTCCCACTCTTTGACATCACGTGGGAGGCAGATGTCATTAAATATCTGGGGGTCTACCTGTCCGCTGCGGACGCTTCCGTCCCAGACAACTGGAGGGAGTTAGAGGGCAGTGTCCTCTCTCGTCTGGGACGATGGAGGGGTCTAGCAAAAATGCTTTCCCTTAGGGGGCGGACTCTAGTGGTGAATCAGCTGGTGGCTTCTCAGATCTGGCACCGGCTGATTTGTCTGAGTCCGACCCCCGAGTTTGTCACCAATATCCAGAGAAATTTGTTAGATTTCCTCTGGATGGGAAGGCATTGGGTCTCTGCAGGGGTGGCAAGTCTGCCTTTGGTGGAGGGTGGACAGGGAGTAGCTTGTGTGTGCTCCCAGTTGTCCACCTTCCGCCTTCAGTACCTGCAGAGATACCTATATGCAGATCCCTCTCCGCAGTGGTGCGCACTGGCATCCAGCTTTTATCGCCAGTTGCGCAACCTGGGGTATGACTGGCAATTATTTCTGATCAGGCCCGAGGGGTTTGGGAGAGACCTCTCTGTGTTGCCGGCATACTACCAGGAAACCCTCAAGGCCTGGAGCATGGTCTCCGTGACCAGGCAGGGCGTGCCTTTGGGGGATGAAATATTCACGGAGCCCCTGCTATTTAATGCAGCAGTGGGGGCTCCAATGTTACAGTCCCCCAGTATCATCCGGCGCCTTAGTCATGCACGGATGACCCGAGTCGGGGATCTCCTGGAATACGGGCGTTCTGATTGGGTGTCACCCCAGGAGCTTGCGCTCCGTTTGGGATATGTGACGCCCAAAGTCTCAGGGCGCTTGCTCCAGGAGATTAGAGATGCCATCTCCCCCGACTCGCGCACCTTCCTTCGCGGGGCTTTGCAGGCCGGAGTGCCACATGCACCTTTCAATACCCCTTCTCCGGCTGTTTGCATTGGACACAAGCCCCGTGTTTCCCCTCAGGCTCCTCCTGTCCCCAACCTCTCGAGGTTGAGGGACATACCCTTGGCATGCTTTCGCGGCATGCCGAGGAAGAGCTTATATTCTCTCGTGCTCCATACAGTGCACTTCCTTGTCCTCGTGACCCGTCCCGATACCATCTGGAGGCGGGTCCTACCAGCTGACGAGGGCAAGAGGCCCCGGTGGAGGGAACTTTATTCTGATTTAGTTCCACGACCCACCGGGGACTTGAGTTGGAGAGTGCTCCATGGTGCACTGAGCACGGGAGAGTACTTAGCTAAATTCACGGACTCTCCCTCCACTTGTCCATTCTGTGGCAAGGGAGAGTCCGTGTATCATGTTTATTTTAGTTGCGCCAGACTGCAGCCCCTCTTGTCACTCTTGAGGGGCCTCCTCCTGCAGTTCTGGCTGCATTTCTCCCCTCACATTTTTATTTTTGGGCGCCCAGTGTCCCGGGGCAATAAGGCCAGGGACCTCCTCGTCAACCTGCTCCTGGCATTAGCCAAGTTGGCTATATATAAGTCCAGGAAGCAGTGTTTGATAGGGGGGGTTCCCTTGTCACCCGAGGCCATGTTCCGGGTGCTGGTGCGCTCCCGTATCCGGGCAGAGTACCACCTGGCTTTGTCTACTGGGGGAATGGATGAGTTTGTCTCCCAGTGGGCTGTAGATGGTGTGCTCTGCTCGGTATCCCCCCATCCGGTTTCTTTTTCTTTCAACCTCCTAATATGATTTTTATTTAGTTTACAGAAAATGTTTTCTCATAATTTTAAAATACACTGTGCCAAGTTCAACCAATCCAGTCTAGTTGGGGTACCAACAGTCCACATTTAAAAAACCCAAACTTTTATTTTTTTAAATCTAAGTGCATTTGCATAACCGTCAATCAAAGTTCATTTGCTTGACCGCTACCCATAGTGTGTGTCTTGCTTACAAGTACTGTGCCAGAGAGCATGTTGTGTGCATGCTTGAGCTCCAAACAAAAGGCTTTTTAGGGTCTTAGTCCCTCAAATACAAGTTTTATTTTAACACCTTTCTGTTTATAAGCACTTTGTGCACGGTGTTGTTCATTTTTTGGAGTTTTTGTGGTTTTTTTTCTTAGTTTAATTTAAGTTTTAGTTTTCTGGGAGACAGGCTCAGCTCTGTATCCCAGGAGAGTGTGCTGTCTCCTGGATACTTTGCCACACCCCTCCCTTAACACCTCACTTTCACTCCTGGAGCTTTTTTTACTTTAACTTTTATTCTTTTAAAAAGTTTATTAGGTTTTGTTGAAGTTTTGTTTGTTTGATGTTGGGTTTTATGTTTTGGGGGAGAGAAGACAAGTAACATCTTTGTAGGCAGTGGGGGGGAAAACAATTAGAAAAGGCTTTTTTTTTTTTTTTTTTTTTTACATCTGACACAGAGACACAGAGGGGTTAAAAAGCCTCTGTGTTCTCTGTGTTGTTGCAATTAGCAACACCTTGCAACAGGCCATTAACCCTTCCACTGCCAAACATCATCTCTCTCTCCCTTAGTTTTGTCTCCCTTAGTTTTGTCTTTTTGTTTCTTTTTCACACTTTTATATTTAAAAAAAAAAGAAAACAGTAAAAAATCATAAACCAAAAAATAAAAATAAATAAAACAAATAATCTAAAAAAAAAAAGGGTCTAAACATGAGGGATAAGACCACTAAGAAGCCTCAGGGGTCAAAAGGGGGAATAATGGCCCCTGAAAATCCTAGCTGCAGCACTGCACAGCATAGGCCCCAGGCAGATAAGGCAGCCCCAGCCCCTGGTGGTTCTGCCAGCAGACCTACCCCTGTGGCTAATACCTGGTCACAGGTGGTTTCTGCTGGCCCCAGTAATACCACCGCTGGGGCTGAGGGGCAGATCACCAGGAAGCATGGGGTTAAATGTCAGATGTCTGGGGTCTACAGCATTGATATCTATCTGCGTGCTGCAGCTAATGTCATCAGCCCCTCTGTTATAGTAGCAGCCAGCAAAATGTATGGGAAAGCAGTTTTCTTTACCCGTACTCTGGCTGCTGCACACATTCTTATACAGAGAGGCATCACAGTGGGGGGATTATATGTCCCAATAGAACCCCTGGAAGGGTTGGGCACAAAAGTAACACTCTCTAATGTGCCCCCCTTCCTACCAGACTCCCTCCTGCGCCCCCACCTGCTAACCCTAGGGGAAGTAAAAACACCATTTATAAAAATTCCCCTGGGGTGCAGAGAGAGAGCACTTCGTCATGTGCTCTCTTTCAAGAGGCAGGTACAAATGTGCCTGCCTCAGGGTGCAGAAAACATAGAGGGGTCTTTTGGGGTTCCATTTGAGGGGGTGCTCTACAGGATTTTTTACAGCACTACGGAGGTGCAGTGCTATCATTGCAAGGAGTTGGGGCATACACGTAGGAATTGTCCTAATGTAAAGCATCATGCCCCAGCCCCAGCAAATGGCACCTCCGTCAGTACAGCACCCATCCCCGCTGAGCCCATAACAGCGGGGACCTCAAGGGTCATAGCCCCCCCACAGAGCTCAGGCAAGGAGGCCGTTCCTCAAGCCACCACCACGGCCTCCAAACCCCCTTCTTCCCCAAAAAAGCCATCTGTGTCTGTGGTCTCTAGCAAGACTGCAGACACGGGGAAAAAGGGGAAGAATGTCACCGGTCCTCCCAGTGTCACAGCTGCATCTCCCAAGTCCCAATCTGCCCCCACCATAATTACATCAGTTAGTGTGGGGGCACAGTGTAAGCAGAGGGATAATAAGCCCTCTGCAGGGGAGGCAGCTAGTGGCAGCTCCTCTTCCAGGAGTGACGTCCCCAGGAAGAGGAAGCATAAAACCAACAGGGAGGTTGCTGATAAGTGGGAAGTGCTCTATAGTGGAGCACCTCCCTCTAAAAGCAAGAAGAGGAACAAAACATCTCCTCCTCATCCGATGACATTGTCTGGCCCGGTTATTAAGCTCAGCCAGCCGGTGCCAGACCACACATCTCTCTCTCCAGACCCTATAGGGGTTAATGTGGAAAAGGGTCTGGAGGAAAAGCAGGGGCAAGAGGGTCTCCCAAGTGAGGCAGGGGTAGACAAGAAAGATCAGGTTCTGCCTCTGGCCTTTGAGGGGGGTCCCAACAAAGCCCCTGCTGAATGGGTAGTCAGTGTCCCTGAGGTGCTGAGCTTCAAGGGCACCAGTCAGTCTCCTCCTCCAGTGTCACTCTCTAGTGACATACCTCGAGCTTTGTTAGAGCCCCAGGCCGAGTCACTACTGGAGGGGGGGAATATAGGCATGACCCCCATTCAGGACCCCATGGATTTGTCTGTCAGGGGGGATGTGGCACAAGGGGAAGTGGAAATGGGGGAGGGTGATAAAACAGGTTTTCCTGTTAACATCATGGGAGAGCCTGTCTACCCTCCTCAGCCGTCCACTGACCCTAACGTCGGTGCCATCCAAGCTGAGCAAGCAGCGGTGGAACTGCAGAGGAGGCATATAAAGCCTCCAAGGCTTCCATTAAGGAAGCCATGCCAGCCACTGCTGTCCAGCCAGCTACCCCTGAATGCACTCCTGAATCTACATGGGTGCAGCAGCAATCCAAGGGTCCATTATTTACCTTGAAGGGTGCTAAAGGGACTTCTTCTGTATCATCTAAGAGGGGGTCCCTGAGAATAAAGCTGAGGAAACTGACTCCAGCCGTGGAGGAGTAGAAGGAACATCAGATTCTGGGTGGGTTATCCCTGTCAAGGAAATAGATCTATTCCTTGAGAGCACCCTTCATGGACAAAAGAAAAGGAAGGTGCGGCTGGCCTTGGAGAGGTGGAAGAATATGTCGTTTATTCTCCACTCTCTCCAGCAATATCTAGTGGTCAGCACTAGGGCCAAGAATTCTGGGACTGCGGAGCATCTCCGCATCTGGAAATTCTATAAAATGTGCGTGTCCTATCAGCAGTCTCAAGGGTCTGAGGAACGCACAATTCCTGACACGCAGTAATGGCTTTGCACATCAGCACGCTAAATACCAATGGCTGTCAAGACAGTTTCCGCAGGTTCCAGGTACTCTCCTATTTATATCAGGGAGGGTACTCTGTGAGCTTCCTGCAGGAAACTCACACCACTCCAGAGGCTGAGGCCTCGTGGCAACTGGAGTGGAGAGGCAGGGTCTTCTTCAGCCACTTCACATCGGCGTCATGTGGAGTGGTGACCCTGTTCTCAGAGTCTTTTCAGCCAGAGCTGCTGCTTGTGAAAGCTGTTATCCCAGGCCGTCTAATCCACCTCCGGGTCCGAGAGCAGGGTAGCATCATTAACCTAGTTAATATATATGCCCCTGCTGGAGGGCCCGAGAGAGTGAGGTTCCTCGCCAGACTGTCCCAGTTTTTGGAGACGGTTGATGCAGATGAGTGTTTGGTACTCGGGGGTGATTTCAATTAAACCCTCGACGCTCTGGACCGGAATAGTCCAGAGCCGTACCTGCCTTCTGCGTCAGCGCTGCGGGAGATCATCGCCCGCTTCTCCCTGGAGGACATCTGGTGAGAGCAGAACCCAGGGGCATCAGACGGTTTCACCTACGTCAGGGTGAGAGCCGGTCTGGTGTCATACTCCCGGATCGACAGACTATATATATCTAGTCACCATATGTCACGAGTCGGTTCTTGTGCCATTAGGCTGGCTCCGTTCACAGACCACAACTGTGTGTCTGTGACGGTGGCGCTAATGCCAACAGCGCCACGAGCCGCCTATTGGCACTTCAACAATGCTTTGTTGAAGGACCAGGGGCTCGTGACATTGATCGGGGAGTTTTGGACGGACTGGAGGGGTTGCAAGGGGGACTTTGCCACGTTAAAACTGTGGTGGGACGTGGGCAAGGTTCATTTGCGACTTCTGTGTGAGGAATATACCAAGGGTGCGAGTGGGCAGCGCGAAGCTGAGTTGGAGTCACTCCGGGGGGAGGTACTCCATCTGGAGCAGAGGCTGTTCACTTGTAGGGACCAATCCCTGCAGAGCGAGTATGTAGAGAGGAAGGGTGTCCTCTGTGACCTGGAACGACACAAGGCCAAGGGAGCATACGTGCGCAGCCGCTTAGGTTTTCTCAAAGATCTAGACCGCGGCTCGCGCCTCTTCTACTCACTGGAGAAAAAGGGGGGTAACAGTAGGCACATCACCTGTCTTCTAGATGAAGACGGTGCCCCCCTTACAGATCCGGAGAGTATCCGGGATAGAGCCCGGAACTTTTATAAAGATCTTTACTCTCCAGATCCCATTTCTCCAGACGCCTGCAGGGTGCTATGGGAGGGGCTCCCCACAGTCAGTGAGGGTGTAAGAGAGCGGCTTGATATACCACTATCTTTTCAAGAGCTCTCTGAAGCCCTCCGTGCCATGTCCTGTGAGAAGTCTCCAGGACTGGACGGACTGACTGTAGAGTTTTTCCAATTTTTCTGGGAGACTCTGGGACCTGATTTTCATCTGGTCCTTGGGGAAGCCCTGGAGACCGGGGAGATGCCCCTGTCTTGTCGCAGGGCAGTACTTGCCCTGCTGCCCAAAAAGGGGGATCTCTGTCTTATTAAGAACTGGCGATCGGTCTCTCTGCTCAGCACAGACTACAAGATTGTAGCTAAAGCCATCTCGCTTAGACTTGGGTCTGTGCTGGCAGAATTGGTTCACCCTGACCAGTCCTATGCGATCCCGGGCCGGACTATCTTTGATAGTATCTTTCTGGTCCGGGATCTATTGCATTATTCTCGCAGGACTGGTCTGTCACTCGCCTTTCTCTCTTTAGATCAAGAGAAGGCGTTTGACAGGGTGGACCATGGTTACCTCATAGCCACTCTGCAAGCGTACGGCTTTGGCCCACAGTTTGTGGGCTTTATAAGAACACTGTACGCCTCTGCAGAGTATTTACTTAAAATCAATTGGTCCCTAACAGCACCTTTGATATTTGGATGAGGAGTGCGTCAAGGATGTCCCTTGTCTGGACAGTTATATGCACTGGCCATCGAGCCTTTCCTCTGCCTACTGAGGAAAAGGCTCACAGGGCTGGTGCTAAAAGATCCAGACATGCGGATTGTCCTTTCAGCTTATGCTGACGATGTGCTCCTCGTGGCCCAGGATCCAGTTGATCTTGAGCTGGCAAAACAGTGCCAGGAGGTATATTCAGCTGCCTCCTCCGCTCAGATCAACTGGTCCAAATGCACAGGCCTTTTAGAGGGTAATTTACAGGTAGACTCTTTGCCTCCCACGTTTCGTGACATCACGTGGGAGGCAGATGTCATTAAATATCTGGGGGTCTACCTGTCCGCTGCGGACGCTTCCGTCCCAGACAACTGGAGGGAGTTAGAGGGCAGTGTCCTCTCTCGTCTGGGACGATGGAGGGGTCTAGCAAAAATGCTTTCCCTTAGGGGGCGGACTCTAGTGGTGAATCAGCTGGTGGCTTCTCAGATCTGGCACCGGATGATTTGTCTGAGTCCGACCCCCGAGTTTGTCACCAATATCCAGAGGAATTTGTTAGATTTCCTCTGGATGGGAAGGCATTGGGTCTCTGCAGGGGTGGCAAGTCTGCCTTTGGTGGAGGGTGGACAGGGAGTAGTTTGTGTGTGCTCCCAGTTGTCCACCTTCCGCCTTCAGTACCTGCAGAGATACCTATATGCAGATCCCTCTCCGCAGTGGTGCGCACTGGCATCCAGCTTTTATCGCCAGTTGCGCAACCTGGGGTATGACCGGCAATTATTTCTGATCAGGCCCGAGGGGTTTGGGAGAGACCTCTCGGTGTTGCCGGCATACTACCAGGAAACCCTCAAGGCCTGGAGCATGGTCTCCGTGACCAGGCAGGGCGTGCCTTTGGGGGACGAAATATTCACGGAGCCCCTGCTATTTAATCCAGCAGTGGGGGCTCCAATGTTACAGTCCCCCAGTATCATCCGCCGCCTTAGTCATGCACGGATGACCCGAGTCGGGGATCTCCTGGAATACGGGCGTTCTGATTGGGTGTCACCCCAGGAGCTTGCGCTCCGTTTGGGATATGTGACGCCCAAAGTCTCAGGGCGCTTGCTCCAGGAGATTAGGGATGCCATCTCCCCCGACTCGCGCACCTTCCTTCGCGGGGCTTTGCAGGCCGGAGTGCCACATGCACCTTTCAACACCCCTGCTCCGGCTTTTTGCATTGGACACAAGCCCTGTGTTTCCCCTCAGGCTCCTTCTGTCCCCAACCTCTCAAAGTTGAGGGACATACCCTCGGCATGCTTTCGCGGCATGACGAGGAAGAGGTTATATTCTCACGTGCTCCATACAGTGCACTTCCTTGCCCTCGTGACCCGTCCCGATACCATCTGGAGGCGGGTCCTACCAGCTGACGAGGGCAAGAGGCCCCGGTGGAGGGAACTTTATTCTGATTTAGTTCCACGACCCACCGGGGACTTGAGTTGGAGAGTGCTCCATGGTGCACTGAGCACGGGAGAGTACTTAGCTAAATTCACGGACTCTCCCTCCACTTGTCCATTCTGTGGCAAGGGAGAGTCCGTGTATCATATTTATTTTAGTTGCGCCAGACTGCAGCCCCTCTTGTCACTCTTGAGGGGCCTCCTCCTGCAGTTCTGGCTGCATTTCTCCCCTCACATTTTTATTTTTGGGCGCCCAGTGTCCCGGGGCAATAAGGCCAGGGACCTCCTCGTCAACCTGCTCCTGGCATTAGCCAAATTGGCTATATATAAGTCCAGGAAGCAGTGTTTGATAGGGGGGGTTCCCTTGTCACCTGAGGCCATGTTCCGGGTGCTGGTGCGCTCCCGTATCCGGGCAGAGTACCACCTGGCTTTGTCCACTGGGGGAATGGATGAGTTTGTCTCCCAGTGGGCTTTAGATGGTGTGCTCTGCTCGGTATCCCCCCATCCGGTTTCTTTTTCTCTCAACCTCCTAAAATGATTTTTATTTAGTTTACAGAACATGTTTTCTCATCATTTTAAAATACACTGTGCCAAGTTCCAATCTATTTGGGGTACCAACAGTCCACATTTAAAAAACCCAAACTTTTATTTTCTTAAATCTAAGTGCATTTGCCTGACCGTCAATCAAAGTTCATTTGCTTGACCGCTACCCAGAGTGTGTTTTGCTTACAAGTACTGTGCCAAGTTCAACCAATCCAATCTATTTGGGACACCAACAGTCCACATTTAAAAAAAAATGACAGGCAGAGGCAGGACACCCCGCAGAGGCCGTACAATAATGCCCAGTGTTCAGAGGCCAGTTACCCTGAACTTGAAAAGTTTAGAGGACGTATGATAGGATCAGATTAGTGAGTAATCATGTATTCTGATGTGTGTATAATATTATACCTAGGTACCAAGATATAATGAGAGAAAATAATGCACAGAAGTCAGAGTGCCATCAGAATAATCTCTAACTTTTATTTGGACGGTCTGTCCCTTATATAGTATAGGTCACAGCTTATTAGCATAGTTGGAAATAGGGTTAAATACATATTTGCAAGCAAGTGCTTTTTTATGTTAACCTCAGCAAAACCTTATCTAAAATCCCGGCTTGCTTCAGATACATTGTCTCAGTAGTATCTGAAGCAAAAAACAGGACACAGGAAACAGATGTTTTAAAGAACATCAACGTAAACATTCTACAGATGACGCACTTAAACATTCTAGTGAGATAAGAAACATGCTGACATACTTTTTATAATCATGATATTCTTAGCTAATTAATTTCTAAATGAAGAAATTAAAATACCTAACAATCCCTCCTCTTATAAATGTATTAGACCAAGGTCTTAAGGCAAGGTTCAGGTCATAGTCCTTTCTTTAGTGAAGAGTTGGGGTCTGGACCATCATGGTGCTTCTCTTAATCCACTTGTTTTTATACATCATCAATGTCAAGATCAAGATAAGAATCAGATTCTCCTTGAGTGAGGGGTATCGTCTCTATTAGGTATTGTTGAGTTACTGCTTGGTCAACAACCTTATTCACCAATCCACGGATGCATGGTATCACACAGCATCCTAACAAAATGATCAGTGTTAGGACTGTGCCAACAGTGATCAATATCCCTCTGATGTAAGCTGCCCATTTACCAAAGGTGTCTTGGAGCCATTTAGACAGAGGATCATTAATACCGGAATTTTCTACTAGTTCATTTGACAGGGCAGTGAGGCCTTCCAGTGCTTTGGTCACAGATCCGTCTGGAGCTGTGTTGTTGGGTATGAAAGTGCAACAGGCAGTCCCAAACATTTTACATACCCCTCCTTCTTTCGCCAACAGCATGTCCAGAGCTATCTGGTTCTGCCAAGCCATCAGGCTAGTTCTATCCAGTTGCTCTGCCAAGCCTTGAACTGCATCTCTGGTATAATTTACGAATCTCTGTTGATTATGGTAGATATAGTTGATCCAATCTACATTCTTATTTATAGTCACCCACCAGGAGATGATGGTTTCGAATCCAGCCGCCACTTGATTTCGGGCTTTAAACTCATCAGGTACTCCTCTCAGAATCCCAATAGAATCAATGTATATCAAAGCTCCCCTTTGGAACTGACCTTCTGGCCCGCTTCAGGTTTTTTTCGGTTATCCACATCATACCAGCACTTCTATCAGGCAATATATAAAACGGTTGAGCCAGTTGGATCAGGGTACATATTCCACCCCACAGTGAGGGTAATACTTGTCTCACTTGTTTACCTCCACAATACCACCAGATATCTGCTCGTCCAACTAAGTGGTTGGAAAACAATGTGTCTGGATATTCTTTACTGCTCACGTGTATAATGTCCAAACAATAAGGTGCTTGCCCAACACTTATTCTTGAGTTCTGTCCGGTACGGTTAAAGCACGTAAAATTACCCAGGTACATCATAAATTGGGGTGGTTGGATCCTTGACACTGGTGGGTACAAATAGTGTAGAGCAGTACAATTGGATACAGGCGCTATTTGTTGGAACAACTGTAACATGCACTTCAGTCCCTTTTCATCATTCTGTTGGTTCAGTTTAAATGGTACCGTTGCCATTGATGGTCTGGCAGTGGAACATGCTATACAGTTACTCATTTCCATGGAGGCCGCTGTATACAGCATCCATTCCAACCAGATGTTTTTTTTTCTGCATACCCAGTCTCAATTTCAAAAGTGTCAATCAGGCGGTCAGGTTCCAAATTGATGACCTGTGAGGGCACAGTCCTATTCACAGGACTCACCTTGGTGAGATCAATAGTCTGTCTGGGCACCTCCTTTTGCAGTACCTGAATATGCAAATATTCCATGTTGTTACCTCTGCCTGAGGTGTAGATTCCAAGAGTATATCTCCCTTCATCACACTTTTGTGGGTCCTGGAGGGTGATCCGGATGCGGTTGCATAGCTGATTTTGGCTGCAAGAGGATGGCTCCACACCCCGTGTCAGCTTTAAGCGTCTCTTTGTACTTTTGCACTTCATGTGATTAGGTGGGGAGTAACCCCAGTCAGCTCCTGTATTCCATAAGGCCAGTTTCCAGCTAGGACATCTCTCTTATTTTCATACGGAGAGGCTATACACAAATATACTGGCGCTTTTCTCGCCCCTCCACTACGTCCTCCTCCAGAAAGTCCACATCTTAGTACTTGACATAGGTCTATTTGGTTGGTTCCTATCTGCCCTTCCTTGAACACTAGGGTCACTTGGCCAGTTAAATTGACTTCCATCATGTCTCTTTTCATTCTGTGCATCCACATCTCTCCAATAGATTGCGTCTGGTTGCCTCTGGGTCTTGTTACTTCTTCCCATATGATCATGGGTGCTACTATGCAAAGAGTTATCAAGATGAGGCATGTCAGTGAGATTCTTAGGCCACACCAGTTAGGTCTTTTGAACAGGTGCCAGGACATTTTCTTGGGCCAGTTGAGAACCCCAAAAACCCGCACCATTCGGTTCTTCACTGGGTTTGAGACGAGTTTTCCCCCCTTTGTAGCCCAGCCTGACTCGCAATGAGTCAGCTAGCAGGTGTTAGGAATCAACTGGCTCAAGCTCTGGCACTTTTACTCTCTTGCAGTGAGTCAGGTGTATCCAGGTGGCTCGTTCGGCAACTTTCAAGGCAGTGGGTGTTGACAGCAGAACTTGGTACGGTCCTTCCCACCTGGCCGATGCCCAATTTTTACGCTTGATTACTTTAATTAGGACCCACTGGCCTGGTTGTACCAAGCAGGGTCCCTGCTGTTGCTGTGGATGAGAGAGAGAGATGGAGGTAATATTTTTCTTACTTAACATTTTTCTCATATAGTCTGCTAAGTTTTCACTCATGTTCTCATCTTCTGAGATAAATGGTCTAAATTCTGGTAGTAGGAATGGTCTCCCATACAATATTTCAAACGGGGTTAACTTCTTTCTGCCTGGAAGCATGTGCATGTTTAGCATGACTAATGGTAAACAGTAAAGCCAATTTCTCCCTGTCGCTGCCATCGTTTTCCTCAATTTATTTTTAATGGTACCATTAGTTCTCTCCACTAATCCAGCTGACTGTGGGTGGTACGCACAGTGGTTTTTCAACTCTATGTGTAATGCTTTACTCAAGTGGTTGATAATTTTGTTCACAAAATGTGTGCCGTTATCGCTATATATTTTCTCTGGTATACCAAACCTAGGAATTATTTGTGTCACTAAGGTTTTAGCCACTGTGATTGCGTCAGGGTGTGCACATGGTTTCGTTTCCACCCACCTAGAGTATACATCAATTATCACTAGGCAATATTTCTTCCCTTCACACTTTGTTAGTTCAATGAAATCCATACATATTGTTTGGAAGGGGTATGTTGGTTCTGGGAATGTGCCTCTTATGGGGTGATAGTTACCCTGAGGGTTGTGTTGTGCACAAACAAGGCACCCTGCACAACATTTTTTAAAATAGGTGTTTAATCCATAGGCTGAAAATAGTCTGCTGACCATGTCTACCATACTCCCTCTTGAGACATGACTAATGCCATGGCTCAACATAGCTGCATATCTGAATAGTGATTTTGGTAAAATTGGTTTCCCTTCTATACTCTCATAAATATTATCAGCATTCAGTTTACTCCCTTTCTTCAACCAGTATGTTTTTTCCTGTGAGGGTGCATTTGCCTGTAGTTGCTGTAGAATACTCTTGTCAATATGGTTTACGAAATACACAGATGTGTAGCTGTGTAAGAGAAACATGTGTATTTTTCCTGTTTGAGCCGCTTGCTTTGCAGCTGTATCTGCCCTGCCATTTCCTATTGAAATTGCGTCTGTGGTCGTGGTATGAGCCACACATTTACATACCGCAATCTTCAAGGGCAGTTGAATGGCTTCAAGTAACTGCAAAAGGAGTTGTTTATGAGTGACTTGCCTGCCAGTAGATGTGACCATGCCTCTATTTTTCCACAATTGTGCAAATATGTGCACAGTTGAGAATGCATACTGGCTGTTGGTGTATATATTTACTATTTGTCCCTTTCCTATTTACAGGCTTCAGTAAGGGCCACGATCTCAGCTGCCTGTGCTGAAAAATGTGATGGAAGTTTTCCTGCTCTTATAGTTTCTTCTTGTGTTACTACTGCATATCCCGTTGCATTTGTACCATCTTTGTTTCTACTTGATGACCCATCTACAAACAGAGTTAGTGTAGCCTCGGTGTATGCAACATCTCTAAGGCCGTCTCTTGGTGAGACTTCTTTTTCTATGATTTCAGTACATGCATGTGGTGTGCCATCTTCCTGGATGGGAACTAACGTTGATGGGTTCAGTGTTGTGCACCTTTCTATGTGCAAGTGTGGTTGTGACAGAAGTATAGTCATGCATGATAAGTGTCTTGAAGGGGAAAGGTATGAAACCTTATTTTGTAGTAGAATGACAGATACAGCATGTGGTACTCTTAGAGTCAAAGGGTGGAACAGGACTAAGGCTGCTGACGCCAGAACTGCCATGGAAGCCGCCACTACAGCCTGTACACAAACCGGAAGTCCCCTGGCTACAGGGTCCAACCTGGTTGAGTAAAAAGCCAAGGGTCGGTCTCGCAGGCCATGTTTCTGAGTCACAACGGAAGTCATATAGCCTCCCCTTGAGTCTACAGTTTGTACAAATGGCTTGCTGTAATCTGGCAATCCCAATACAGATGTTCCCACTACTGTGTTCTTAAGCTGAATGAATGCTGCTTCAGCTTCATGTGTCCACGCTACCTTTTCATTAGCTGACATTGATTGTGCATAAATAAGGTGTTGTATGGGCCCTGTAAGTTCTGCATAGTTGGGAATCCAACTCCTGCAGAAATTTACCAACCCTAAGAAAGACATAACTTGTCTCTTTGTGACCGGCTTAGGGGCTTCTAGTATGGCCCTTTTCCTAACTGAGTCTAGTGATCGTCCCTTTCTGCTCACTAGGTATCCCAGGTACTTCACTTCTGATTTCCAGAGCTGTAATTTATCCCGACTAACCTTATGTCCCTCTTCTGCCAGGAATGTGAGTAAGGCTAGCGGGTCCTCCTGGCATATCTCCTCAGAAGGAGAGGCCACCAAGATATCGTCCACATACAGTAGTATTTGGCTTCTCCTTGGGGGCGTAAATTTTGCCAAATTTGAGGACATAGCTTGGGAAAATATAGTTGGACTTTTGGTATATCCTTGAGCCAATCTTGTATATGTGTACCTCCTCCCCATATAGGTGAAGGCAAACCAATATTGGGAACCTTTATCTACTGGTATGGAGAAGAATGCAGTGGCTAAGTCTATCACAGAAAAATGTGTGTTCTCTGGCTGCATGTCATTTAGGAGTGTATGTGGATCTGGCACCGTGGGTGCTCGGGGAATTACAGCTTTGTTTACTGCTTGTAAATCCTGCACTAATCTCCAAGCTCCGGTTGTCTTCCTGACTGGGTAAAGTGGGGTGTTACATGGGGATCCTGGGCATTCTATTATAATCCCTTGCTCAATCAAAACTTTTATAATAGGTTCTATGCCCTTCTCTGCTTCAGGTTTTAGAGGATACTGTCTCTGATGTGGCCGAAAAGTACTTTTTGGGGTGATTTTTACTGGCTCTACCCCCTTCATAAGGCCTACATCAGCGGGCCCTGTGGACCATAAGGTGTCCGGAAGGCTCTCTAATGCTACCTCCTGTTCCTGAGTGAACAGTATCTGTGTGTTGTGTCATGGTTCCTCTAACAGAAGAACTTTCTCCCACCTGGATGACTGTAAGTGTATTCCTTTCTTTGTCTCAGTTACCCAGTTCAGGCTTTTCCGATATATTTTTGTGCTCGGTGAGTACTGCACTCCGAGGTCATAGGGTAAGGACTCCCATGGTGTTTTATCTGTCTGAGCCTCTTCTACCATCCCTCCTACCTGCACCCACCTTCCACCAGCCTGCATAGTCAGTGATATGTGTGGCACTGTGTGTCCTGCATAGAGTAACTGGTCTTGATCATTCAATTTTACTCCCACCCCTGTATACCCATTTTCTGTCCAGTATATGTAATCCAAGGTTATTCTGGTATTGGTGTGTTTGAACAAATGTTTTTGCATAGTCCACATCCCTCCCCGGTGTACTTTCAAATTACATAGTGCAGTGTAATGACCCTGTGCTTTGTTTTACACTGGAAGATGGAGCTAGGTCATTAGCCATGGCTACCAAAGTGCTGGATACTTGTCCTGGCCCTTTCGAAACCATGTCTAATGTGTAAAAGTAATGTGGGTAACCCATCCCCTGCACTACATTTACATGGACAGGTATGCCCCCATGTATGCTTTCATGCCTTACTCTGTAGAAACCACTCTAATGTTGCATTTCAGCATCAGATCTCTACCCAAGAGATTTATCGGGCATCTAGGGCAGAGTATAAAAGGATGCTCAAATCTTTTGCCGTTGAATAATCTCCCTGTGAGTGGGCATGATATAGGTTTGCTATTTGTCTGTCCTGCTGCTGACCTAACCAGTATGTTTTGTGACGACGTGTAACTAGTCCATGTGCCATCATCGCTCAATACTGACCTACATGCTCCTGTATCGCATAAAAATGTTATCATTACCCCCTCTACATCTAGTTGAATGACTGGTTGTTCTGCTAGAGCCATTAAGTCTATCCATGATTCTAAATTCAACACATCATTTATTTCTGGCAAGTTTGCATCATTATTACCATACTTATACAATTCAGATTCAAGCAATTCTTGTTCAGCAAATATTTGTAAAGGAAGGGTACAACCTGGTTCTAGTCATTTGTCGGTCTGGTCATCGTCATCCGCTCCCTCTTCCTCCTGGTACTTTCTGTTTCTGCAGGAACATGCTAAGTGGCCGGCCTTGCCACATACGTAACAATTTCCATAAAAAATTTCCTCTGCTTCCACTTCAACCTCGTCCACGTCCACCTCCTCTCCCTCCACGTTTTTGGTTATTTCCACCATCACCAGAAAAGAAAGCAAAAGTTATAGGTTGCGCTTTCCCATCAACAGAAGTCATCAAATACACCTCCTTTGGTTTACTATCTTGCTTTATCTGTTTCTTTTCATTTGCTCTCTTACACTGCTCTTTTGCATGTCTAGCATATTCTATGGTTTCCCTAAGGGGACATGCTTTGTAAGTAATTTGGTGTTGTATCACAAAGTCTTTTTTTTTTTTTAGTTGCTGAGCATATGGTCCAGCATCATCATATGGGTTAGGTCTGGCCACCCCGCTATGGCTGTCAAATACTACCCGCAACCTCCCCATATATTGTTCCACACTTTCATCATCTTTTTGTACACACTCGTTTATCTTAGTCCAGTCTGCGTCTGTCAGCTATTCTGCCTATTAGAGTGTCTACTCGTTGGGTCAGTTCTTGTGATCCATATTGCAATGGCTCCCCCCTTGGGTCCAGTGGATTCCAGTCACCTTCACTAAGGATCCAATCGGACCCTAATATCTGCCTCAGACACTGTACAACCTCAACACCATTTAATTTAAAACTTTGCTGCAATCGCTGGAACTTAAGTCTGAAAATTCCCATATTGTCATTTGGGTGGGGGACTCCTGCTACAGCTCTCCTCACATCTGCATCTGTCCATGCTCGGTATACTAGCATTGTGGGTGGCAACACATTTCCCCCCTCTAGGATTGTGAATCTCAATTAAGGGATAAAATGGCACAGATGTTATTCCCTTACCTCCGTATTGACGATCTGGTGCCCGCCTGTTCTGGCGGGCCGTCCTTCATTAGGTGGTGGTGTTGGAGGAGGTGGATTTGGAGCGGTGGCGGCAAGCAGGTATTTGCCGGCATCATCAAATTCGTCCTCTACATCATCACTATAAGTGACCATATTCCCAGGAGTCGGAGGGGCGGTCAGTCGTGGAAGTCTTTTCTGTGTACACATAAACATATCCTCTTTCGAAGGAGAGAGGTGGTTAACATTACATGTCCCTCCCCCCGTAGGCACCGTCATTGTGATACACATTTGCCTTTTTGTTTTCATCTTAAACAATTTTTTATTTTTAGTATAGAAAATGTATTTACTTTTTATTATTTTTATTTTTATTTCCTTAATTAAGTAACGTTGCGGTTACTTTTACTTTCGTATACTTCTTGTGTATAGGAAAGCTCAATAAAGTTTGAACGTCTCCTATACCTTCCTTGTAATAAGGATTAATATTGCCAAGAAGTAGTGGATACAGGGCACTGATTCCAGCAGAGGTAGTATAGTAGATGCTGTGTATCCAGTGGGTGCGGTGAGCATTGTCATCACTTAAAAGGGGTTATAATAACATGCCTTTGTCTCTCTTTACAGCAACCGCACTTTCTCCCTTCTGCTATTTTCCCTCAAGGTTACAGACAGACATATTTTACATAAAAACTAACACACACACACACAGAGCACATCTTCACATAATGCAGATCAGTCACCTCCCTGCCCAAAGGTCAAGCATCGAGTAAAGTTACAAAGACACAGAAACTTTATATATATACACAAATACACATAAGAAAACAATTCTAGAATACAGTGTTCACAATTCCCACATATAAGTGTGTTTTTACCAGACATAAGTTACAGATGCACACCAGACACCCTTTGCATATTAAACATTCCTGTAGAGATAACCTTGAAAACTGCAGGGTCTAAAAACCACACTCCTGGCAGTGTGATTTATGCCCTTGAGAGCCTATCCATCTATACACATACACATATATATATATATATATATATATATATATACATATATATATATATATATATATATATATATATATATATATATATATATATATATATATATATATATACATATCTTGAACTCCTATAGTATCAATTAAAGTTAATAGATATACACAAAAAAATAATATCACAGGTACATGGAAATATACATAGCATTACATATACATACAACAACCAACAGACCTTTAATACATTTTCCAGAAATAATCTGTATATCTCCCACACCTTGGACCATCCGCCTCCTCCACACCCGAGTGTGGAAACCAGGTTCACATAGAGAGAGAGTCGTTCACGCTATCTCTCGCACGCTACACCTCAAACACCACCACATATACTCGGCACATCAAGGACACATAAAGCCCGTAGCTTCTGATGGGAAGTCTTGTTGTGCAGTTCCCTTTAGTGTAAACCTTGCCACCCAACCTTCAGGCCGACAGGTAAACCACTCAAAGTCCAACTTCACCATATACCGTGTGGTGCCTTTGTGGACGTATCCCTTACAAGTATAGCTCCCACCCAGGGCTTCATACACACAATCTTACAGAGTATTTTAGTAAGAAGTTATGAATACACAGAAACTGCAGACAAAATATTTTAACATTGTATAACCAAGTAAAGAATGAGAAAGATGGAAATTCAAGCAGTTAGATGCCTGTCGTGCTCAGGCAAGTCACAGGATTAGCCCTTCGGAGACTAGGTGGGTAATGCGTGACCACTCACTACCAAAAGTGGATAGTTTCAGGTAAGAATTTTGAGAACAACACAAAAGAATACATGTATATATATATACATACACTCACAAGTACACAGAAATATACAGAATGTTTACAGGTATATACAATAACCAATAAATCTGTTATGCGTGTTACACCCCTCACAAACATACATACACCCAGTACCGGTATTTAAAACATACAAAATGTTAACATGCACACACATACATATTTTCTTGCAAGAGCTCATTTGAAAGTCGGACTCATTTACCCCTTTTTCATGGTAAGCTTTCTCAATAACGTTACGTACGGAGAACTTATTTTATAGTCTTTTCCTCAGGATAATGACTCTTTTACCTCTCTGTGGGTAAGTGTCAACCCTTCCACCTATTACTAGGCTAGAAACTTAGTTGTACAACTCTTTTACCTAAGATCACTGTTAGGCAAGGACCTGGGAACATACACACATATGCAAAAGCAGCAGAAATTCATATACTCACTGTCAGTTCGTTGTAAGCTGTGCCTTGTCATCCCTCGGAAAAACACCTTGCCTCTGTGGTCCAACTGATCGTATATATCAGGCCTGAGGTCTTTCTCAAGGTAAGGGAGTCCTCAGCGACTTACCCCCCCGTACACGGTAAAATGAGTTTTGCTCCGTCCGAGGAATGATAAGGGAAACAACCACGGCTCAAAGGACCAAAATGATAGGATCAGATTAGTGAGTAATCATGTATTCTGATGTGTGTATAATATTATACCTAGGTACCAAGATATAATGAGAGAAAATAATGCACAGAAGTCAGAGTGCCATCAGAATAATCTCTAACTTTTATTTGGAAGGTCTGTCCCTTATATAGTATAGGTCACAGCTTATTAGCATAGTTGGAAATAGGGTTAAATACATATTTGCAAGCAAGTGCTTTTTCTGTTAACCTCAGCAAAACCTTATCTAAAATCCCGGCTTGCTTCAGATACATTGTCTCAGTAGTATCTGAAGCAAAAAACAGGACACAGGAAACAGATGTTTTAAAGAACATTAACGTAAACATTCTACAGATGACGCACTTAAACATTCTAGTGAGATAAGAAACATGCTGACATACTTTTTATAATCATGATATTCTTAGCTAATTAATTTCTAAATGAAGAAATTAAAATACCTAACAACGTAGTTGACTGGCTAACACAGGACACCCAATCTTCTATAGCTTCCGGTTGGAGCATTGACGCACCATCCTCCTCCAGCTTAGCTTCGGGCACCTCTCAAGTTACTACTCACCCGCCTGCCACCACCACCAACACTAGTACCAAAGCCAATTCAATTGATCAGTCAGAAGAGTTATTTACACATCAGTTTGAAGAAATGAGTGATGCACAACCATTATTGCCAGAGAATGTAGATAACAGGGATATGTCTCAGTCAGGCAGCATTACGATGTGATGATGATGATGATGATGTACCCGCTGCTGCTTCCTTTGTTCAGTTGTCATATACGTGAGGCGGGTGATGATGATGACGATGCGTCCGTGGATGTCACGTGGGTGCCTGCTAGAAGAGAAGAAGAACAGGGGGAAAGTTCAGATGGGGAGACAGAGAGGAGGAGGAGATGAGTTGGAAGTAGAGGGAGGTCATCGCAACGAGCTAGTGGCACAGTCAGACAGCATGCATCAGCACCCGGGGTTAGCCAGACAGCATGCCAATCAACGCATGCTGTTGCCACCACCAGAATGCCGTCACCGCAGAGCTCAGCAGTGTGGCATTTTTTTTGTGTGTCTGCCTCTGACAACAGCGATGCCATTTGCAACCTGTGCCAAAAGAAACTGAGTCGTGGGAAGTCCAACACCCACCTAGGTACAACTACTTTGCGAAGGCACATGATGTCACATCACAAACGCCAATGGGATCAACACATGAGTACAAGCAGCACACAAACTCAAAGCCGCCATCCTCCTCCTGGTCCAGCATCTTCATCCACATCAACCACTGCTGTCCTCCATGCCCCTCTCAACTCTCCACCACTCCGTCTCTCGCCTCTTGCTGTTCCTGCTCATCTCCCCACAGTCAGGTGTCTGTCAAGGGCATGTTTGAGCATAAGAAGCCAATGCCACAAAGTCACCCCCTTGCCCGGCGTCTGACAGCTGGCTTGTCTGAACTCTTGGCCCGCCAGCTTTTACCATACAAGCTGGTGGAGTCTGAGGCGTTCAAAAAGTTTTTAGCGATTGGGATACCGCAGTGGAAGGTACCGAAATTTCTTTGCCCAAAAGGCAATCCCCAACCTGTACTCAATTGTGCAAAAGGAAGTAATGGCATCTCTGGCACACAGTGTTGGGGCAAGAGTCCATCTGACCACTGATACCTGGTCTGCAAAGCATGGTCAGGGCAGGTATATCACCTACACTGCGCATTGGGCAAACCTGCTGACGCCTGCCAAGCATGGAATACGTGGCTCTGCAGAGGAGTTGGTGACACCGGCACGACTTGCAGGCAGGCCTGCTGCCACCTCCTCTACTCCTCCTACTCCATCCTCTTCCATAACCTCTTCAGCTGAGTCCTCTTCTGCTGCTGCGTCTTGCTCCACATCAACGGCACCCCCCCAGCTCCCCAGATACTATTCCACATCCCGGATACGGCAGTGTCATGCCGTCTTGGGGTTGACTTGCCTCAAAGCAGAGAGTCACACCGGGCCAGCACTCTTGTCCGCCCTGAACGCACAGGTGGATCAATGGCTGACTCCGCACCAACTAGAGATTGTCAAAGTGGTTTGTGACAACGCAAGAAATGTATTGGCGGCATTGAATTTGGGCAAGTTGATACATGTGCCGTGCATGGCACATGTGTGTAATCTGATCGTATAACGCTTTGTCTATAAGTATCCAGGCTTACAGGACGTCCGGAAGCAGGCCAGAAAGGTGTGGCCATTTCAGGCGTTCCTACACGGCCATGGCGCACTTTTCAGATATCCAGCGGCGAAACAACATGCCAGTGAGGCGCTTGATTTGTGACAGCCCCACACGTTGGAATTCAACACTCCTAATGTTCGACCGCCTGCTCCAACAAGAAAAAGCCATTAACGAGTATTTGTATGACCGGGGTGCTAGGACAGCCTCTGCGGAGCTGGGGATTTTTTTGCCACGTTACTGGACGCTCATGCGCAATGCCTGTAGGCTCATGTGTCCTTTTGAGGAGGTGACAAACCTTGTCAGTCGCACCGAAGGCACCATCAGCAACATCATACCATTTGTTTTATTCCTGGAGCGCGCCCTGCGAAGAGTGCTGGATCAGGCCGTAGATGAGTGTGACGAGGAAGAGGAAGAGTTGTGGTCACCATCACCACCAGAAACAGCCTTATCAGCATCGCTTGCTGGACCTGCGGCAACGCTGGAAGAGGATTGTGAGGAAGAGGAGTCAGAGGAGGAATGTGGCTTTGAGGGGAAGGAGGAAGACCAATCACAACAGGCATCCCAGGGTGCTCGTTGTCACCTATCTGGTACCCGTGGTGTTGTACGTGGCTGGGGGGAAGAACATATCTTCAGCGAGATCACTGAGGACGAGGAACGGGACATGACTAGCTCGGCATCCAACCTGGTGCAAATGGGGTCTTTCATGCTGTCGTGCCTGTCGCAGGACCCTCGTATAAAAAGGCTGAAGGGGAACGACCTGTACTGGGTGTGCACGCTACTAGACCCCCGGTATAAGCAGAAAGTGCCTGATTTGTTACCAAATTACTGCAAGTCAGAAAGGATGCAGCAGGTCCAAAACAAAATAACAAGTATGCTTTACAAAGCATATAAGGGTGATGTCACAGCACAACGGCAATATAACGCCGGCAAAGACAGGACGTTTAAAAGACGTGTTGTTGATGGAGGACATGCGGACCTTTTTCAGTCCTACGCATCGCATCAGCCCTTCGGGATCCACCCTCAGAGAACGACTTGACCGACAGGTAGCAGACTACCTCGCCTTAACTGCAGATATCGACACTCTGAGGAGCGATGAACCCCTTGACTACGGGGTATGCAGGCTAGACCTGTGGCCTGAGCTATCCCAATTTGCAATTAAACTTCTGGCCTGCCCCGCTTCAAGTGTCCTGTCAGAAAGGACCTTCAGTGCAGCAGGAGGTTTTGTCACCGAGAAGAGAAGTCGCCTAGGGCAAAAAAGTCTAGATTGCCTCACCTTTATAAAGATGAATGAGGGATGGATCCCGAAGGGACTGACACTGGGCTATACATTCGACTGAAAAAGGCCTGATGAAATGAGCTGCCTTCGGCTATAAATAGTCCACACGCTGCTGTATGTTATCTGTGAATGCCGGATGACTTGCGTGAATTATCCGCCACCAACTAGGGTTCAAGAAGAGGCAATGTTTTATGGCACTTTCTGCCTGGGGAACAAAGGTCAATTTTTCTGGCCGCTGCAATAGCAGCGGCTGCAACAATATCTAATTTTTGAATTTCAATTTTTATGCCAGAAGGCGTACGGCATGTAATGGAAAAGAAAACATATTGAACAGTCTTGCATAACACAACAGTTGTGCAAAAATACATATTTACAATGAAGACATTTTGTTAAAATTAGGTGGCTAGGCCTTCTTTTTTTTAACTTTTTTGGTTAATACATTTTCTTTTTTTTTACTGTGATTGCAATTTTTAAGAGATCCTAAGACATGGTAAAACAGACAATAGTAAAGAGTATATCAGCAGTTAACACCAAAGTCCTATTATCTATCATCACTCCAGCAGTAGCTTATTATTTACAATATCTAACCTGCTCAATCGCCCTTGGGTTACCCTAGGGCAGGCTTCAGTAGGCGACCTCTCCTTTCCTCGGATGATTTTGCCACCGGTTGCTTCTGAAGGGTCTCCTCCAGGGCTCCCCCACTCCGGTCCTTCCCCCCGAGTCGCTTCAACCATTAACAAATGTTTTATTATATTAGGGGGGCACTAAATGGGGATGTTATCCAGGGATCCCAAATTGTCTGGAACTGGGTGATTCTATCCAAGACTACATGGTTAAATCTCTCGTTGAGCAGTAAATAGTTGATTTTTTTTATTAATTCCTGAAAGTTTTAATTTGGGGTTTTCTTTCAAAAAAGATTTTATTAGGTCAATCTTAAACATTTTAGAAGCTAGTAAGCATGTTTCTTCCCATAGTCTTATGACTGCCGAACACTCCCACCAGACATGAATAAATGTAGCCTCATTACCACTGTTCCTAAAACATGAGCTGCTCCGTTTTGGATCCCATTTATTAGCTTAAAAGGAGTAATATATGTCCTGTGTAGGACCTTTATTGAAGTCTCAAGCAGACTATAATTTAAAGATCCCCTACTTAAGCCTTGCCAACTTTTATCCCATGTGCTATCTGCCAACTCGGTGCCCAAATCTCTCTCAGAGGCTTTGGTATAGTCTGGTTTGTTTGCCCATGAGTTTTCATTAAATAGTTCATACATGAGGCTAATAATACCAGGCTGAAAGGGGGAATCCCTACATTTTATGAGTAGCCAGGTGTTTCTTTGGGGGGTTCCCGTACCACTTATCGTATATATAAAATGATGTATCCTGCAAAAATTATAGTGTTCAGCCAGGGGTAAATTGTATCTATCTCTCACCCACTTAAAGGTCATTATTTTGTCGTCATGCCACCATGGACCAACCCTTAGTAGGTTCTGAGACTTCCACCAACTGAGAGAGCTTTCCGGAAGATGTATCTTAAAGTGGGGATTGGGTACGATAGGGGTAAGATCTGATACCTGAGTGTCCAGTTTTTGTGTCCAGTTTATCTCCGTCCATATTTTTAAAGAGTGCATAATCAATGGGTTTTTCAAGTTTCTCAAAAAAGTATACAGGCCTGGAATCCATATTACTGTATCCCATGTATAAGGTGACATGCTTACCTTTTCCATAAATACCCAGAGCGGCTGATGTGTTTTGGAGAATGCGCCAGAGGAATGAAAGCCAGCTGCGCTGCCTTGTAATACAGTTTGAGATTCGGGTCCCTACCCTCTTTTAGAAAGACTATGAGGTCGGCCTGATTCAATTAAGGGGGCATAGGTTCTCCATTTAGTATAGCGTTAAACAAAGATTTTAGGTGCGGGGTAAGCAAGGGCTCAAATTTCTTATAGTACAGATGAGTAAAACCGTCTGGCCCTGGTAAAATCCATCTTGGATTGTAGATTTAACTTCCTCTTGGGATATGTCTAGGTTCAAGCTGTCCAATTGAGGTACAGGTATTTTGTGGACTTCTTGCTGTAGTAGGAAGGACTCTATGTCAGATCTGCTGCAGCGGGATTGGGATGAATATATGGTCTGATCGAAGTTTTGAAATGTTTCTTGGATAGCATTGGGGCTAAAGGAGGTTTGGCCATCAGGTAGTCTAAAGATACCGTATATTATGTCCTCTCTTGGGGGGTAAAGACACTAATAATTCCTCCAATAAAATTCAGCTTTTTTTTTTTTTTTGTGGGCACGGTCCCTGGTTAGCCCCTTGGGTTATCTGTTAAAAAGAGTGGTGCAGAGACTGTGGGGGCTGTTAGCCTCCTTGTCCGCGTGTGGCCGTTTAGAATCCCTGCTGCTGCATGTTTCAGCTTTATTAAGGCGTAATTGTACAGCGTTTGACTCAAGTAGCTGCCTGTGCTGGCTCAGTTTGGCTTAATTGCTGGGCCCTTTTCCTGCCAAGATGGCGACCGTCAGTCCATGGGCCTCTATGTCCCCTTCACTAACTCTGTCCCCGCTTGTGTGCTTATTTGGGATGGCCCCCCTTTATATCTCCGGCCCGTGGCCTTGTAAGGGTCGCCCCCTCAATCTCTGAGTGTGCATATGCAGGGATGGGGCGTTGAATCAGGCCTACCTTCTTCTCTGCTCGCTGCAAGATCAACAATACCTAATTTTTCAGGCATGTGTACATGCCTAATTTTTCTGGCCTCTGGTGCTGCACTGTGGCTTCAACAACCAAACCCCAAAAAAAGGCACATAACAGCGAATAAACTGATAGGAGTAGTACTACCTAACACACCACTCATATCTGGTGTAACAGTAGTGTACATTTAAAACAAAAACAAAAAATTCTACTGTAATAGATTGCATAGCAGTTAGTTGTCTGCAAGCGTGTGTGTCAGACCTACAGCGTCTACTCTACCAACTTCTGCAAGTGCACTGTGCCACTCATATCTGTTGTTACAGTAGCTTGGACGCATAGTACTGATCTGTCAAAACCTGTAATGATGAATGAGGTCTAGAGTAGCCTGGTTCCCTTATACTCTACAGGTTGAGACCTAATGTTTGGGGGACTCCAGACCAACACATGAGTACAAGCAGCACACAAACTCATAGCCGCCATCCTCCTCCTGGTGCAGCATCATAAGCCACATCAACCACTGCTGTACTCCTTGCCCCCTTTCAACCATCCGTCTCTCGCCTTGAGCAGTTCCTGCTCATCTGCCCATAGTCAGGTGCATGTAAAGGACATGTTTGAGCGTAAGAAGCTAATGTCACAAAGTGCCCCAAATTTGAAGTGATACGACCAACCAAGCATTTTTTTCATCTCCCGGTCCCAAAAACCCAGGCCTTATACACGCTCCCTGATAGGTGACGTAAAAAGTATTAAACTGATAAGAGTAGTACTTACAAACACGCCACTCCTATCTGGTGGCATCTTTGACTGCACGTGCCGTGCCCCAAAATTGAAGTGATACGACCAACAAAGCATCTTTTTCCATCTCCTGGTTCTAAAAATCCAGGCCTTTTACACGCCCCCTGATAGGTGACGTAACAAGTATTAAACTGATAAGAGTAGTACTTACAAACACGCCACTCTTATCTGGTGGCACCTTTGACTGCACGTGCCGTGCCCCAAAATTGAAGTGATACGACCAACAAAGCATCTTTTTCCATCTCCTGGTTCTAAAAATCCAGGCCTTATACACGCCCCCTGATAGGTGACGTAACAAGTATTAAACTGATAAGAGTAGTACTAACAAACACGCCACTCCTATCTGGTGGCACCTTTGACTGCACGTGCCGTGCCCCAAAATTGAAGTGATACGACCAACAAAGCATCTTTTTCCATCTCCTGGTTCTAAAAATCCAGGCCTTATACACGCCCCCTGATAGGTGACGTAACAAGTATTAAACTGATAAGAGTAGTACTTACAAACACGCCACTCCTATCTGGTGGCACCTTTGACTGCACGTGCCGTGCCCCAAAATTGAAGTGATACCACCAACAAAGCATCTTTTTCCATCTCCTGGTTCTAAAAATCCAGGCCTTATACACGCCCCCTGATAGGTGACTTAACCAGTTTTAAACTGATAAGAGTAGTACTTACAAACATGCCACTCCTATCTGGTGGCACCTTTGACTGCACGTGCCGTGCCCCAAAATTGAAGTGATACGACCAACAAAGCATCTTTTTCCATCTCCTGGTTCTAAAAATCCAGGCCTTATACACGCCTCCTGATAGGTGACGTAACAAGTATTAAACTGATAAGAGTAGTACTTACAAACACGCCACTCCTATCTGGTGGCACCTTTGACTGCACGTGCCGTGCCCCAAAATTGAAGTGATACGACCATCAAAGCATCTTTTTCCATCTCCCGGTTCTAAAAATCCAGGCCTTATACACGCCCCCTGATATGTGCTGTAACAGGTTTTAAACTGATAAGAGTAGTACTACTTAACACACCTTATAATAATGCAGAGAGAGGCAATGCAGTGAGAGGAGTCTGAAGAAGAGTAGTCCGAGGAGGAAGGTGGCTTTGAGGAGGTGGAAGACCAAAACACAGCAGGTGTCCCAGGGGGCTTGTTTTAACCTTTCGGGGACCCTTGGTGTTGTACGTGGCTGGGTGGAGGAAGAGACCTTCAATGACATCAGTGAGGACAAGGAACGGGACATGGCTAGCTTGGTATCCAACCTTGAGCAAATGGGGAGTTTGCGGTTGTGTAAATGGACTGTTTGTGGTTTTTTGCGGTGCGTTAAACGGGGAGTTTGGCCTGTCACTGTGAAGCGGGCCTAACCCTTACACTACCTGATCGATACAACATCATAACTGATGTTTTAAATTACGTTATTCCAAACAATTTAGGAATGTTAGGTAATGTATGCCCTTTATGGCTTAAAACCAGACTCTGCATCAACTATGTAATTTTCCATGGGAGTTTTGCCATGGATCACCCTCCGGCATGCCACAGTCCAGGTGTTAGTCCCGTTGAAACAACTTTCCCATCACTATTGTGGCCAGAAAGAGTCCCTGTGGGTTTTAAAATTTGCCTGCCCATTGAAGTCTATGGCGGTTCGCAGATGTTCGCCGGTTCGCGAACATTTGCGGCGGTTCGCGTTCGCGGTTCGCGAACCGAAAATGTTATGTTCGCGACATCACTAATAATTTACGAATCTCTGTTGATTATAGTAGATATACAGTAGTTGATCCAATCTACATTCTTATTTATAGTCACCCACCAGGAGATGATGGTTTCGAATCCAGCCTTTACTTGATTTCGGGCTTTAAACTCATCAGGTACTCCTCTCGGAACCCCAATAGAATCAATGTATATTCCATGTTGTTACCTCTGCCTGAGGTGTAGATTCCAAGAATATATCTCCTTCCATCACACTTTTGTGGGTCCTGGAGGTTGATCCAGGTGGGGTTGCATAGCTGATTTTGGCTGCAGGAGGGTGGCTCCACACCCCGTGTCAGCTTTAAGAGTCTCTTTGTACTTTTGCACTTCATGTGATTAGGTGGGGAGTAACCCCAGTCAGCTCCTGTATTCCATAAGGCCAGTTTCCAGCTAGGACATCTCTCATTTCCATACGGAGAGGCTATACACAAGTATACTGGCGCTTTTCTCACCCTTCCACTACGTCCTCCTCCAGAAAGTCCACATCTTAGTACTTGACATAGGTCTATTTGGTTGGTTCCTGTCTGTCCTTCCTTGAACACTAGGGTCACTTGGCCAGTTAAATTGACTTCCATCATGTCTCTTTTCATTTTGTGCATCCACATCTCTCTAATAGATTGCTTCTGGTTGCCTCTGGGTCTTGTTATATGATTATGGGTGCTACTATGCAGAGAGATGTCAAGATGAGGCATGTCAGTGAGATTCTTAGGCCACACCAGTTAGGTCTTTTGAACAGGTGCCAGGACATTTTCTTGGGCCAGTTGAGATCCCCAAACCCGCACCATTCGGTTCTTCACTGGGTTTGAGACGAGTTTCGCCCCCTTGTAGCCCAGCCTGACTCGCAATGAGTCAGCTAGCAGGTTTTAGGAATCAACTGGCTCAAGCTCTGGCACTTTTACTCTCTTGCAGTGAGTCAGGTATATCCAGGTGGCTCGTTCGGCAACTTTTAAGGCAGTGGGTGTTGACAGCAGAAATTGGTACGGTCCTTCCCACCTGGCGGATGCCCAATTTTTGGGCTTGATTACTTTAATTAGAACCCACTGGCCTGGTTATACCAGGCAGGGTCCTTGCTGTTGCTGTGGATGAGAGAGAGATGGAGATAATATCTTTCTTACTTAACATTTTTCTCATATAGTCTGCTAAGTTTTCACTCATGTTCTCATCTCCTGAGATAAATGGTCTAAATTCTGGTAGTAGGAATGGTCTCCCATACAATATTTCAAACGGGGTTAACTTCTTCCTTCCTGGAAGCATGTGCATGTTTAGCATGACTAACGGTAAACAGTAAAGCCAATTTTTCCTGTTTCTGCCATCGTTTTCCTCAATTTATTTCTAATGGTACCATTAGTTCTCTCCACTAATCCAGCTGACTGTGGGTGGTACGCACAGTGGTTTTTCAACTCTATGTGTAATGCTTTACTCAAGTGGGCGATCATTTTGTTCACAAAATGTGTGCCGTTATCGCTATATATTTTCTCTGGTATACCAAACCTAGGAATTTTTTTGTGTCACTAAGGTTTTAGCCACTGTGATTGCGTCAGGGTGTGCACATGGTTTTGTTTCCACCCACCTAGAGTATACATCAATTATCACTAGGCAATATTTCTTCCCTTCATACATATTGTTTGGAAGGAGTATGTTGGTTCTGGGAATGTGCCTCTTATGGGGTAATAGTTACCCTGAGGGTTGTGGTGTGCACAAACAAGGCACCCTGCACAATTTTTTTTTAAATAGGTGTTTAATCCATAGGCTGAAAATATTCTGCTGACCATGTCTACCATACTCCCACTTGATACATGACTAATGCCATGGCTCAACATAGCTGCATATCTGAATAGTGATGGTTTGGTAAAATTGGTTTCCGTTCTGCACTCTCATAATTATTATCATACCTTTAACCAGTATGTGTTTTCTTGTGAGGTTGCGTCTGTCTGTATTTGCTGTAGAATACTCTTGTCAATTTGTTCTATGAGATACACAGATGTGTAGCTGTGTAAGAGAAAAATGTGTATGTTTTCTGTTTGAGCCGCCTGCTTTGCAGCTGCGTCTGCTCTGAAATTTCCTATTGAAATTGCGTCTTTTGTTGTGGTATGAGCCACACATTTACATACCGCAAACTTCAAGGGCAGTTTAATTGCTTCAAGTAACTGCAAAAGGAGTTGTTTATGAGTGACTTGCCTGCCGGTAGATGTGACCATGCCTCTATTCTTCCCTAATTGTGCAAATATGTGCACAGTTGAGAATGCATATTGGCTGTTGGTGTATGTTTACTTTGTCTCAGTTACCCAGTTCAGGCTTTTCCTATATATTTTTTGCTTGGTGAGTACTGCACTCCGAGGTCATAGGGCAAGTACTCCCATGGTGTTTTATCTGTCTGAGCCTCTTCTACCATCCCTCTTACCTGTACCCACCTTCCACCAGCTGGCATAGTCAGTGATATTTGTGGCACAGTGTGTCCTGCATAGAATAACTGGTCTTGATCATTCAATTTTACTCCCACCCCTGTATACCAATTTTCTGTCCAGTATATGTAATCCAAGTTTATTCTTGTATTGGTGTGTTTGAAAAATGTTTTTTCATAGTCCACATCCCTCCCCAGTGTACTTTCAAATTTCATAATGCAGTGTAATGACCCTGTGCTTTGTTTTACACTGGGAGATGGAGCTAGGTCATTAGCCATGGCTACCAAAGTGCTGGATACGTGTCCTGGCCCTTTGGACACCATGTCTAATGTAGAGGTAATGTGGTTCACCCATCCCCTGCACTACATTTACATGGACAGGTATGTCCCCCATGTATGCTTTCATGCCTTTCTCTGTAGGAACCACTCTAATGTTGCATTTCAGCATCAGATCTCTACCCAAGAGATTTATCGGGCATCTAGGGGAGAGTATAAAAGGATGCTCAAATGTTTGGCCGTTGAACAATTTCACTGTGAGTGGGCATGATATAGGTTCGCTATTAGTCTGTCCTGCTGATGACCTACCCAATATGTTTTGGGATGACGTGTAATTAGTCCATGTGCCATCATCGCTCAACACTGACCTACATGCTCCTGTATCGCATAAAAATGTTATCATTACCCCCTCTACATCTAGTTGAATGACTGGCTGTTCTTCTAAAGCCATTAAGTCTATACATGATTCTAAATTCAACACATCATTTATTTCTGGCAATTTTGCATCATTATTGCTATGCTCATACAATTCAGATTCATGCAATACTTTATCAGCAAATACTTGTAAAGGAAAGGTACAACCTGGTTCTAGTCATTTGTCGGTCTGGTGGTCATCGTCATCCGCTCCCTCTTCCTCCTGGTACTTTCTGTTACTGTAGTAACGTGCTAAGTGGCCGGCCTTGCCACACACGTAACAATTTCCATAAAATTTTCCTCTGCTTCCACCTCGTCCTCGTCCACCTCCTCTCCCTCCACGATTTTGGTTATTTCCACCATCACCAGAAAAGAAAGCAGAAGTTATAGGTTGCGTTTTCCCATCAACAGAAGTCATCAAATACACCTCCTTTGGTTTACTATCTTGCTTTGTCTGTTTCTTTTCTTTTGCTCTCTTACACTGCTCCTCTGCATGTTTAGCATATTCTATGGTTTCCCTAAGGGGACATGTTTTGTAAGTAATTTGGTGTTGTATAACAAAGTCATTTATTTCTGGACGACATCCCCTGAGAAAAGCGTTTTTAGTTGCTGAGCACATGGTCCAGCATCATCATATGGGTTAGGTCTGGCCACCCTGCTATGGCTGTCAAATACTACCCGCAACCTCCCCATATATTGTTCCACACTTTCATCATCTTTTTGTACACACTCGTTTATCTTAGTCCAGTCTGCGTGTTCTCTGTGTCTGTCAGCTATTCTGCCTATTAGAGCGTCTACTCGTTGGGTCAGTTCTTGTGATCCATATTGCAGTGGTTCCCCCCTTGGGTCCAGTGGATTCCAGTCACCTTCACTAAGGATCCAATCGGACCCTAATATCTGCCTCAGACATCTTTCAACCTCAACACCATTTAATTTAAAACTTTGCTGCAATTGCTGGAACTTAAGTCTGAAAATTCCCATATTTTCATTTGGGTGGGGGACTCCTTCTACAGCTCTCCTCACATCTGCATCTGTACATGCTCGGTATACTAGCATTGTGTGTGGCAACCTCAATTAAGGGATATAATGGTACAGATGTTATTCCCTTACCTCCGTATTGATGATCTGGTGCCCGCCTGGTTCTGGCGGGCCGTCCTTCATAAGGTGGTGGTGTCGGAGGACGTATTTTCTGTGTACACATAAACATATCCTCTTCCTCTTCCGAAGGAGAGAGGTGGTTAACATTACATGTCCCTTCAACAATTTTTTATTTTTCTAGTTTATAAAATGTATTTTACTTTTTTATTTTTATTTTTATTGCCTTTTTTATATTATTGTCATCATCCTCTGTTTCAATATGTTCAAAATTGTTGCCTTAATTAAGTAAAGTTGTGTAGACTTTTTCTTTCATATACTTCTTTGTGTATAGTAAAGCTAATAAAGTTTGAACGTCTCCTATATCTTCCTTTTAATAAGGATTAATATTGCCAAGAAGTAGTGGATACAGGGCACTGATTCCAGCAGAGGTAGTATAGTAGGTGCTGTCTGCCTGTAAGGTGGGGTATAGTGGCATGTATCCAGTGGGTGCGGTGAGCATCGTCATCGCTTAAAAGGGGTTGGTCATAAGGTTATAGTCAACTCCCACTTTTCTAAGGGGTTGTAATAACATGCCTTTGTCTCTCTTTACAGCAACCACACTTTCTCCCTTCTGCTATTTTCCCTCAATGATACAGACAGACATATTTTCACATAAAAACTAACAAACACACACACATAGAGAAAATGTCGGTAGGAAGGGGAGTGGTCTGCTATGCTGACTGTGGGGGTTGGCCAGACCCTGCACGTCTTCTCAAAATGCAGACCAGTCACCTCCCTTTCCAAAGGTAAAGCATTGAGTAAAGTTACAAACACACAGAAACTTTATATATACACAAATACACATAAGAAAGCAATTCTAGAATACAGTGTTCACAATTCCCACACATAAGTGTGTTTTTACCAGACATAAGTTACAGATGCACACCAGAAAACCTTTGCATATTAAACATTTCTTTAGAGATATACTTGAAAACTGCAGGGTCTAGAAACCACAAACCTGGCAGTGCGATTTATGCCCTTGAGAGCCTATTCACTTATATATATATATATATCTTGAACTCCTATAGTATCTGTAACGGATCTACTGGCACCCCGACCGGGTACCTCCGTTGATAGACGCGTCCTAGTTTGCGTCGAGGCCTACAAGCACTGCACCGGACACCAAAACCACCACAGACTCCAAGGATAGTACATCAGGAACAAGCGTTCAGTAGTTACAGCTCAAGGGAGTATGCAAAAGCATAGCAATCCCCAGTATGATAGCGATCCCTTCAATAACGAGATGAGGCTATGTTTTGAAGGGTCAAGTAGAACTATATTTTAATGACAGGGAATCTCCTTTTATGCAATGGTGCCCTCTGAAGGGCTACACCCACATAATTATCACAACAGCCAATTATCTACATGGTTCAACCCCCACGTCTCCTCCCCTCAGATAACAGGTAACACAATTAAAACAGACACAATTTTAACCACATTCTGGATGTACCCCAAATACAGGGGGTACACCTTTAAGTCCCGCACCATTCAATATCTCTCACCCAGGGGAACAACATATACAAAAATGGCATGAATCAGACCAGGGGTTCAAAAGTTAGTAAAAGTATGTTTTTACACATAACACACAGACATTGCACATATCCCCCATACAATACACATATAGGACAATAGGTGAGTCACACCTCCCTGGCAACTTGTATACAATCAGACTTCGTCACAGTATCAATTAAAGTTAATAGATGTACACAGAAAATAGGATCACAGGTACATGGAAATATACATAGCATTACATATACATACAACAACAAACAGACCTTTTATACATTTTCCAGAAATAATCTGTATATCTCCTACACCTTAGACCATCCGCCTTCTCCACACCCGAGTGTGGAAACCTGGTTCACGTAGAGAGAGAGTCGTTCACGCTATCTCTCGCATGCTACACCTCAAACACCACCACATATACTCGGCACATCAAGGACCCATAAAGCCCATAGCTTCTGATGGGAAGTTTTGTTGTGCAGTTCCCTTTAGTGTAAAACCCAACCTTTAGGGCCGACAGGTAGACCACTCAAAGTCCAACTTCACCATATACCGTGTGGTGCCTTTGTGAACGTATCCCTTACAAGTATAGCTCCCACCCAGGGCTTCATACACACAATCTTACAGAGTATTTTAGTAAGAAGTTATGAATACACAGAAACTTCAGACAAAATATTTCAACATTGTATAACCAATTAAAGAATGAGAAAGATGGAAATTCAAGGAGATATTGATGCCTGTCGTGCTCGACTGCCACAAATTGTGGTTTGTGCGTCTTCCATAAACACAGGCAAGTCACAGGATTAGCCCTTCGGAGACTAGGTGGGTAATGCGTGACCACTCACTACCAAAAGTGGATAGTTTTAGGTAAGAATTTTGAGAACAACACAAAAGAATACATGTATCACATATTATAATTGTCTAACTACGATTCGTCGTCACGCTGCGTAGTGAGTACGACTTAGCGATGAGCGCCGCAGACGCTCATCGCCTGGCGAGCCTCGCGCAGCGAGGAGAGCCGTCAAACTGTAGCACTTTGGCAATGAGCGCAGCAGGCGCTCATTGCAGGCGAGCCTCGCGTAGCGAGGCGAGCCGTTATGTTAAACCGTACCACTTTGGCAATGAGCGCCGCAGGAGCTCATTGGAGGCGAACCTCGCGTATCGAGGCGAGCCGTTATGTTAAACCGTACCACTTTGGCAATGAGCACCGCAGGTCCTCATTGCAGGCAAGCCAAAAAAATAAAAAAAACACTAAATACACACAAAAAAATTAAATAAAGGTCACTTACAGCATGGGGAACCAGGCAGGACGTGAGTTGGAACTCCAATTTACAGCGATTTAGCCGAGTTACAAAGATCAAAAATCGGCTAAGCGAGAGAAAAAAAATGAAAACGAGGCTATACTAACTACGAACTGCGTAAAACACAGCCATAGAACGTATGTGTTCAAAAAACGAGATAAAGGATGCAGATTAACCGCGCAATGAGTAAAAAGACAGTAGCGAGTACATTTTACGAAACGCAATTACAGATTTACTCATTAACACAGATTTCCCGCCTTTGTCTTGCGCCACATAGGATTTCCCGCCGAAACAACGCATTTGGCTCGCGCAACTGCGGATTTCCCACCTAAAAAAATGCATTTGTCTCGCGCACAAAGCCTATATATAGGGCACACTTGACACATAACTGACACTTTCTCCTCAGGTGATGACAGTCTGACTGGACGTTTTCTGATGCCGGTAAATCTCAAGAGATTGTTAGTTTCTTCAGTATACTGCTTCAGCATTATACATTACAAAAAGGTAAATATATCATTTATAATTATTAACTATTAAATTGGTACTTACTTAATTAAATAAAAATAAGAAATGTAATTAATAGAAAAATAATATTGTGCTTACGTGTGTGAAACAATTGTTAATAACATTCATAATGTACATTAATTAATTAATGAATAATATCAAAATTAGTTAACGTTTAACAATGTGAATACGAAAGCAACACATTGATTCATTATTATTAATGTACATTAATTTAAGAATTATTTTGTTATATATCGTGATTACCTGTGTGAAAAAATTGTTTAATAACATTCATAATGTACATTAATTAATTAGCAACACATTTATTCATTAATTATTAATGTACATTATATTTAAAGAATTATTTTGTGATATATCGTGATTACCTGTGTGAAACAATTGTTAATAACATTCATAATGTACATTAATTAATTAATTAATGATTAATATCAAAATTAATTAACGTTTAAGAATGTGAATAAAAAAGCAACAAGATTGATTAAATTAATTATTAATGTACATTAACTTAATAATTATTTTGTTATATATCGTGATTTCCTGTGGCAAAGAATTGTAAATAACATTCATAATGTGTCATTACTAATCATTAATATCAAAAAAGGTTAACGTTTAAGAAAGTTTGATTAATTAATTATGAATGTATGTACATTATTTAAATAATTCAGTTCTTATATATTTTGTATAAAATAAACCAAAAATAAAAATCAAAGGCTATATACTCATGCTTACATGTTGATGTTAGATTTAGTCACACATTAGTTTAATATTAATGAACATTAATTGATTCTTATTTCCATTAGTAATGTACATTATTTTAAGAATTCAGTTGGAACATACAAATTTTAAAAGACCACTCAAAAAAAAAATGGGAAGAGTCTCATGCTTATGTCTTGACGTTATATTTAGTCAGACATTAATTTAAGATTAATACAGTTTAACTGATTCTTTTTAAAGACTAATAGTAATATTGAGTGTATGTTTATAATCTATGCTTACATATGTGTGTTCATGCTCATTGATTGATATATTTATTTCATGTTTTTAATCTATGCAAAATGTGTATGTTAAGCCTCATTGATTGATACAGATGAAGCAACAGATTATACATTATATTTGACTATTTTGTATAATTGAAGTGAATTGTAGCTGAATGTCCAGAGATAGTGAAGTTTGCACACATTGAACATCATAAGGATAATTTGGACAGGTACACAATTTGATTTATATTACTACAGCAAGATATTAAAAAATATGATTTTAGATATTTAATGTAGCCAAATATATGTCTGTTGATGTTCATTTAATGATATCGATGAAGCAAAAGTTTTAAAATATTCTCAATTTGATTTTACAGTTTATTTGGATCTGCAAGGGAAATAAACAGACAGTGTGACGTTTGCAGCCTTTCAACAACATCAACAGCATCCTCACAGCGTATAAACATTTTATTTTGTAGTGATGCATAGAAAAAGGCTATATATGATATATTTGGTGAAAATGAATATTTTTTGAAAATGGAGAATACTTATTGAGTCATTAATGTATGATATTTAGTCATAATTTGAAAAAAGTTGAAAAGACAATACTAATTAATAATAATATTTAAAGAAATTTAGAAGCTTACAACACTTGCAAAAAAAAGAAATTGATGGTATGCTGTGTATTCAATCAAGAAGGAATGGAATTGAAGGATTAATAATATAAATGATAGATATGTGCAGCTATTTCCATTTTCATATATGTCAATAAAATACTTTGAAAAATGGTTTAATTTCTTTCAGTCTAAAGTACAATATTTTAAAAGTTTTATTATTTTATTCATC
This sequence comes from Discoglossus pictus, assembly GCA_027410445.1. Classification (NCBI taxonomy): domain Eukaryota; kingdom Metazoa; phylum Chordata; class Amphibia; order Anura; family Alytidae; genus Discoglossus; species Discoglossus pictus. The sequence continues at coordinate 238,722,783 of CM050165.1, forward strand.
TACTTTAATGGAACAATACAAAAATGAAAAAAAAAGTATACAAAACAAAGAACAAACAATAATTACATGTCTATTAACAATTACAGATTAAAATGGCGGAGAAATGGGAGAAGAAAAAATTGAACGAAAAAGAAGATTGGCAAGGGAAAGGAAGCAAAGGTGGAGAGATGCTCAGAAAACCGGAATATTCACAACGCTTGAAGAAGATCGACAGAGACTTTTAAATAAAGAAAGATGAGTAAGAAAGCCGCAAGTGAGTGTGTTGGTGCTTCCAAGAAACGTAAAAGTTAACAAAAACATCTCTGTGAACCATTGTCCAATGATTTCTGTTTTGCACAATGACTTAAATGTAGACATACAAGAAAAACATGTACATATAGAAAGTGGGTCTGATATCTATGTTGAAGAAATGCATGACAATGTGTTTACTATTGCAGTAGAAGTAGATACTCATTATTGTGAGTTACCTAAGGTGGTTTGTCAGTTTTGTGGGGCCTATCATTTTATAAAGGAAAGACCTACTGACTGAAATTTCATTAGTTGCTGTCAGAAAGGAAAGGTGAAACTTACACTAAGACACCCATTTCCATATTATTTAGAATGCATTATGAGCGATCCAACATTTCCAAATTATAATAATTTCAAACAAAACATAAGGTCTTATAACAGTGCAATTTCATTTGCTTCAATGGGTGCAACATTAGCAGAAAATGTACCAGGACATGGTCCTTACTGTTTCAGAGTTCAAGGTCAAATATACCACCGAACTTCACATTTACACCCACAAGAAGGAGAGCAAAGGAAATTTGCACAGTTATATGTCTTAGATACGATGGAAGCTGTGGAACAAAGAATGACACTTCCAGAAAATAGATAGTGTTTGCGCATAGTCTTTGAACAGCTGGATAAAATTATGCAAAAAAAACCATATAGTCAAGCATACAAACAATTAGCACAGCTTGAAAAAGAACAACAGGAACATGCTGAAAGACATCAATTGCCTACATCAAGAGTCAATATGGTGTTAAAAAGAGATCGCAACACTGATCAAAGAAGATATAATTTACCTACTGTAAATGAGGTTGCCATGGTGTTTAAAAATGAAGATGGTGAACCACCTTTTCAGCGGGATATTAGAATATATCCACGCAATGAAGAACAACCATTTATCAACGTCAATATATTAAGCTGTAATTTAGATCCAATGACATATCCCATTTTCTTTCCAAATGGGGAACCAGGATGGGAACCAAAATTACAATTGGAAAGTTATCCCAATACTAAACTTCGTATTAGATCTAATATTTACATGCTGGAATATAAAGTGGCACAAACTGCTATCCGGGATTGTTTTAATCCAATTTTACATGGAGGAAAACTCACTCAACAATGGATTATTGATTCATATTTACAAGTTGAAGCCAATAATCAAAATTTCATTAAATATCAACAAAATAAATTACGAGTAGAACAGTATTGTGGATTAATGGATTATGTGGCAGATTTAGCTTCCAACAGAGACATTCCAGCTGGCAGAGCAATTATTTTGCCATCCTCTTTCCAAGGATCTCCTCGCAATATGCGAGAAAGGTATAATGATGCCATGGCTATTGTTACAAAATTTGAAAAACCAGATTTATTTATTACAGTCACGTGTAATCTACAATGGCCAGAGATCAAGAAAAATTTGAATCTGGGACAAACTACTTCTGACCGAACAGATTTAGTAGCAAGAGTATTTAAAATCAAACTCAATTCATTAATACATGATATCACTAAAGCACACTTATTTGGACAATGTGTGGCTTTTGTTTACACCATTGAATTAAAAAAAGAGGATTGCCACACATGCTCACATACTTTTAATACTGCAGGAAAAAGACAAGTTGAACACTGCAGAGAGAGTGGATTCAGTAATTTCTGCACAATTGCCAGACCAAGAAAAATATACAAAACTTTGGGAGATTGTTACACATAGAATGATTCATGGCCCATGTGGAGAGATGAATCCAAATTCACCATGTATGGAAAATAAAAAATGTACTAAAGAATTTCCAAAACAATTTAAAATGCAAACTATGCAAATTTGTGATAGATATCCTATGTATAAAAGAACAAAAGGACAAACAGCTATTATCCGTGGCCAAAGGTTGATAATAGATTTGTCGTTCCATACAATCCACATTTGCTCATTAAGTACAATGCACACATCAATGTGGAAGCTTGCACTTCGATTAAATCAATTAAGTATGTGCAAGTTGTACAAGGTGCTGGAAATGAAAACGAAAATCCAATTTTACATGATGAACTATCAAATTATTTAGATGCTCGGTATGTGAGTGCTCCTGAAGCAATGTGGCGCATTTTGAAATTTGAGATGCATGATCGGTCACATGCTATCTATCGTTTAGCTGTACATTTGCCTCAAAGTCAGATGGTTTGCTTTACTCAAGGAAATGAAAAGAACTGCATTATATCAAAGTGAAGACAGAAATAACACACTTACTGCGTGTTTAAATTAAACTGTCAGGATACGCAGGGCCAGACAATTTTTATACATAGAGATACCATATCACTATGTATTTGTAAATGGTCTATGGCGACAACGAAGAAGAGATACACATGAAATCATACCACGCATTTATACCGTCAGTCCTAAGGGACATTGAACGTTTTCAGCTTAAGATTAATTCTGCTACATGTTCCCGGTGCACAGAGTTTTGTAGCATTTACGTACAGTGAATGACATAGTTTATGATACATTCCTATTACCTGCAAGACATCAAAATTTCATAGCTGATGATACAGAATGGAGAGAGGTGTCTGGAAGAAGCAGCACTATGTCAAATGCTTAAGCAAATGAGACAACAATTTGCATTCATTTGTATATTTTGCAATGTACCTGATGCTTTTACTTTGTGGGAAACATTTAAATTAACATGTCAGGAAGATTTCTTGAACGTTACAGAGAACCAATAGCTCTGTTAAAAACATTGATGGAAAGAAATATTGTTGGCTCATGGATTAAATTGTGCAAGTTTTAATTTACCTGATCCAGGACTTATAGATGACATCAATTTTGATGATTATGACACTGAGCTTCAAAAACAAAAAACCCCAAAAAAACTGGCAACTTTAAATATTTTACAGTTAGAAGCATTTCATGTAATCACAAATGCTACAGATGATGAAATGGTCAAAGACCGGTATTTCTATCTAGACGGACCAGGTGGATCAGGAAAAACGTATCTGTACAATTGTTTGATGAGTTATATTCGATTACAGGGTCAGATAGCTATGCCATTGCAACAACTGGAATTGCTGCACTTTTGTTAGATGGTGGTTAGAACTGTGCATAGTGGATTTAAGCTGCCAGTTCCCATTTTGGAAACATCAGTGTCAGATATACGACTCAATCCATACAAGCAAAAAAAAAATTAAACTAACTAAATTAATTATCATAGATGAGGCAACAATGATGTCATGTCATGCACTGCAATGTATTGACAGATTCTTAAAAGAAGTGATGGATAATAAGTTGCCAATTTGGTGGAAAGGGTGATGCTGTTAGGAGGCAAACATTACCTGTTGTGCCACACGGAAATAGAACAGAGATCATTGAAACATGTATCAAGACCAGTAAACTGTGGCAAATATTTACACATCTCAAATTAGAATTAAATATGAGATCTGAAGGCCAAAATGAATTCAATGACTGGCTCATTAAAATCGGAGATGGAAAACATCCAGAAATACAGCATTTACCAAATTATACCATTGAAATTCCATCAGAAATGGTTTGCAATGAATCACTCATATCAGCCATATTTCTAAACACACTTAATAATGAGGATTACACAGACATTGCAAACAAATAGTGATGTCGCGAACATAAAATTTTCGGTTCGCGAACCGCAAACGCGAACCGCCGCAAATGTTCGCGAACTGGCGAACATCGGCGAAACACCATAGACTTCAATGGGCAGGCGAATTTTAAAACCCACAGGGACTTTTTCTGGCCACAATAGTGATGGGAAAGTTGTTTCAACGGGACTAACACCTGGACTGTGGCATGCCGGAGGGGGATCCATGGCAAAACTCCCATGGAAAATTACATAGTTGATGCAGAGTCTGGTTTTAAGCCATAAAGGGCATAAATTACCTAACATTCCTAAATTGTTTGGAATAACGTGCTTTAAAACATCAGGTATGATGTTGTATCGATCAGGTAGTTGTAAGGTTAGGCCCGCTTCACAGTGACAGACCAAACTCCCCGTTTAACGCACGGCAAACACCACAAACAGTCCATTTGCAACAACCGCAAACTCCCGCATTTGCAAGAGGTTGGATACCAAGCTAGCCATTGTCCCGTCCTTGTCCTCACTGATGTCTTTGAAAGGTCTCTCCTCCACCCAGCCACCAAGGGTCCCGAAAGGTGACAACAAGCCCCCTGGGACGCCTGCTGTGTTTGGTCTTCCACCTCCTCAAAGCCACCTTCCTCCTCTGACTCCTCTTCTTCAGACCCCTCTCACTGCATTGCCTCTCTCTGCATTATTATACAGTGTGTTAAGTAGTACTACTCTTATCAGTTTAAAACTGTTACAAGCACATATCAGGAGGCGTGTATAAGGCCTGGGATTTTTAGAACGAGGAGATGGAAAAAGATGCTTTGTTGGTTCGTATCACTTCAATTTTGGGGCACGGCACGTGCAGTCAAAGGTGCCACCAGATAGGAGTGGCGTGTTTGTAAGTACCTACTCTTATTAGTTTAATACTTGTTACGTCACCTATCAGGGGCGTGTATAAGGCCTGGATTTTTAGAACCAGGTGATGGAAAAAGATGCTTTGTTGGTCGTATCACTTCAATTTTGTGGCTCGACATGTGCAATCAAAGGTGCCACCAGATAGGAGTGGTGTGTTTGTTAAGTACTACTCTTATCAGTTAAATACTTGTACGTCACCTATCAGGGGGTGTGGTATAAGGCCTAGATTTTTAGAACCAGGAGATGGAAAAAGATGCTTTGTTGGTCGTATCACTTCAATTTTGGGGCACTTTGTGACATTAGCTTCTTACGCTCAAACATGTTCTTTTCAGGCACCTGACTATGGACAGATGAGCAGGAACTGCTCAAGGCGAGAGACGGAGTGGCGGATGGTTGAGAGGGGCAAGGAGGGACAGCAGTGGTTGCTGTGGCTTATGATGCTGCACCAGGAGGAGGATGGCGGCTTTGACGTTTGTGTGCTGCTTGTACTCATGTGTTGGTCTGGAGTCACCCAAATCATTAGGTCTCAACCTGTAGAGGATAAGGGAACCAGGCTACTCTAGACCTCATTCATCATTACAGGTTTTGACAGATCGGTACTATGCGTCCAAGCTACTGTGACAACAGATATGAGTGGCACTGTGCACTTGCAGAAGTTGGTAGAGTAGACGCTGTAGGTCTGACACACACGCTTGCAGACAACTAACTGCTATGCAATCTATTACAGTATAATTTTTTTTTTTGTTTTAAATGTACACTACTGTTACACCAGATATGAGTGGTGTGTTAAGTAGTACTACTCCTATCAGTTTAATCCCTGTTATGTGCCTTTTTTTTGGGTTTGGTTGTTGAAGCCACAGTGCAGCACCAGAGGCCAGAAAAATTAGGACATGTACACATGACTGAAAAATTAGGTATTGTTGATCTTGCAGCAGAGCAGAGAAGAAGGTAGGCCTGATTCAACGCCCCCATCCCTGCATATGCACACTCAGAGATTGATGGGGGCGACCCTTACAAGGCCACGGGCCGGAGATATAAAGGGGGGCCATCCCAAATAAGCACACAAGCGGGGACAGAGTTAGTGAAGGGGACATAGAGGCCCATGGACTGACGGTCGCCATCTTGGCAGGAAAAGGGCCCAGCAATTAAGCCAAACTGAGCCAGCACAGGCAGCTACTTGAGTCAAACGCTGTACAATTACACCTTAATAAAGCTGAAACATGCAGCAGCAGGGATTCTAAACGGCCCACACAGGGACAAGGAGGCTAACAGCCCCCACAGTCTCTGCACCACTCTTTTTAACAGATAACCCAAGGGGCTAACCAGGGACCTTGCCCACAAAAAAAAAAGCTGAATTTTATTGGAGGAATTATTAGTGTCTTTACCCCCCAAGAGAGGACATAATATACGGTATCTTTAGACTTACCTGATGGCCAAACCTCCTTTAGCCCCAATGCTATCCAAGAAACATTTCAAAACTTCGATCAGACCATATATTCATCCCAATCCCACTGACATAGAGTCCTTCCTACTACAGCAAGAAGTCCACAAAATACCTGTACCTCAATTGGACAGCTTGAACCTAGACATATCCCAAGAGGAAGTTAAATCTACAATCCAAGATCTTAAATTTGGCAAGTCCCCAGGGCCAGACGGTTTTACTCATCTGTACTATAAGAAATTTGAGCCCTTGCTTAAGCCCACACCTAACATCTTTGTTTAAGACCGCTATACTAAATGGAGAACCTATGCCCCCTTAATTGAATCAGGCCGACCTCATAGTCTTTCCAAAAGAGGGTAGGGACCCGAATCTCAAACTGTATTACAAGGCAGCGCAGCTGGCTTTCATTCCTCTGAGCGCATTCTCCAAAACACATCAGCCGCTCTGGGTATTTATGGAAAATGTAAGCATGTCACCTTATACATGGGATACAGTAATATGGATTCCAGGCCTGTATACTTTTTTGAGAAACTTGAAAAACCCATTGATTAAGCACTCATTAAAAATATGGATGGAGATGAACTGGACACAAAAACTGGACACTCGGGTATCAGATCTTACCCCTATCGTACCCAATCCACACTTTAAGATACATCTTCCGGAAAGCTCTCTCAGTTGGTGGAAGTCTCAGAACCTACTAAGGGTTGGTCCATGGTGGCATGACGACAAAATAATGACCTTTGAGCGGGTAAGAGATAGATACAATTTACCCCTAACTGAACACTATAATTTTTGCAGGATACATCATTTTATATATACGATAAGTGGTAGGGGAACCCCCCAAAGAAACACCTGGCTACTCAAAAAATGTAGGGATTCCCCCTTTCAGCCTGGTATTATTAGCCTCATGTATGAACTATTTAATGAAATCTCATGGGCAAACAAACCAGACTATACCAAAGCCTGGGACAGGGATTTGGGCACCGAGTTGGCAGATAGCACATGGGATAAAAGTTGGCAAGGCTTAAGTAGGGGATCTTTAAATTATAGTCTGCTTGAGACTTCAATAAAGGTCCTACACAGGACATATATTACTCCTTTTAAGCTAATAAATGGGATCCAAAAACGGAGCAGCTCATGTTTTAGGAACAGTGCTAATGAGGCTACATTTATTCATGTCTGGTGGGAGTGTTCGGCAGTCATAAGACTATGGGAAGAAACATGCTTACTAGCTTCTAAAATGTTTAAGATTGACCTAATAAAATCTTTTTTGAAAGAAAAAATACACATAGCTAGTAGTTGAAAAACCCCAAATTAAAACTTTCAGGAATTAATAAAAAAAATCAACTATTTACTGCTCAACGAGAGATTTAACCATGTAGTCTTGGATAGAATCACCCAGTTCCAGACAATTTGGGATCCCTGGATAACATCCCCATTTAGTGCCCCCCTAATATAATAAAACATTTTTTAATGGTTGAAGCGACTCGGGGGAAGGACCGGAGTGGGGGAGTGGGGAGCCCTGGAGGAGACCCTTCAGAAGCAACCGGCGGCAAAATCATCCGAGGAAAGGAGAGTTCGCCTACTGAAGCCTGCCCTAGGGTAACCCAAGGGTGATTGAGCAGGTTAGATATTGTAAATAATAAGCTACTGCTGGAGTGATGATAGATAATAGGACTTTACTATTTTCTGTTTTACCATGTCTTAGGTTTCTCTTAAAAATTGCAATCACAATAAAAAAAAAGAAAATGTATTAACCAAAAAAGTAAAAAAAAGAAGGCCTAGCCACCTAATTTTAACAAAATGTCTTCATTGTAAATATGTATTTTTGCACAACTGTTGTGTTATGCAAGACTGTTCATTATGCTTTCTTTTCCATTACATGCCGTACGCCTTCTGGCATAAAAATTGAAATTCAAAATTAGATATTGTTGCAGCCGCTGCTATTGCAGCGGCCAGAAAAATTGACCTTTGTTCCCCAGGCAGAAAGTACCATAAAACATTGCCTCTTCTTAAACACTAGTTGGTGGCGGATAATTCACGCAAGTCATCCGGCATTCACAGATAACATACAGCAGCGTGTGGACCATTTATAGCCGAAGCAGCTCATCTCATCAGGCCTTTTTCAGTCGAATGTATCACCCAGTGTCAGTCCCTTCGGAATCCATCCCTCATTCATCTTTATAAAGGTGAGGCAATCTAGACTTTTTTGCCCTAGGCGACTTCTCTTCTCGGTGAATAAACCTCCTGCTGCACTGAAGGTCCTTTCTGACAGGACACTTGAAGCGGGGCAGGCCAGAAGTTCAATTGCAAATTGGGATAGTTCAGGCCACAGGTCTAGCCTGCATACCCAGTAGTCAAGGGGTTCATCGCTCCTCAGAGTGTCGATATCTGCAGTTAAGGCGAGGTAGTCTGCTACCTGTCGGTCAAGTCGTTCTCTGAGGGTGGATCCCGAAGGGCTGATGCGATGCGTAGGACTGAAAAAGGTCCGCATGTCCTCCATCAACAACACGTCTTTTAAACGTCCTGTCCTTGCCGGCGTGGTCGTGGGAGGTAGATTACTTTCACCTCTTCCCCTGTTATATTGCCCTTGTGCTGTGACATCACCCTTATATGCTGTGTAAAGCATACTTGTTAATTTGTTTTGGACCTGCTGCATCCTTTCTGACTTGCGGTTATTTGGTAACAAATTAGGCACTTTCTGCTTATACCGGAGGTCTAGTAGTGTGCACACCCAGTACAGGTCGTTCCCCTTCAGCCTTTTTATACGAGGGTCTGCGACAGGCACGACAGCATGAAAGACCCCATTTGCACAAGGTTGGATGCCGAGCTAGTCATGTCCCGTTCCTCGTCCTCAGTGATCTCGCTGAAGATATGTTCTTCACCCCAGCCACGTACAACACCACGGGTACCAGATAGGTGACAACGAGCACCCTGGGATGCCTGTTGTGATTGGTCTTCCTCCTCCCCCTCAAAGCCACATTCCTCCTCTGACTCCTCTTCCTCACAATCCTCTTCCAGCGTTGCCGCAGGTCCAGCAAGCGATGCTGATAAGGCTGTTTCTGGTGGTGAAGGGTGACCACAACTCTTCCTCGTCAAGCTCATCTACGGCCCTGATCCAGCACTCTTTGCAGGGCACGCTCCAGGAATAAAACAAATGGTATGATGTCGCTGATGGTGCCTTCGGTGCGACTGTCAAGGTTTGTCACCTTCCTCAAAAGGACGCATGAGCCTACAGGCATTGCGCATGAGAGTCCAGGTAACGTGGCAAAAAAAAATCCCCAGCTCCGCAGAGGCTGTCCTAGCACCCCGGTCATACAAATACTCGTTAATGGCTTTTTCTTGTTGGAGCAGGGCGGTCGAACATTAGAGTGTTGAATTCCAACGTGTGGGGCTGTCACAAATCAAGCACCTCACTGGCATGTTGTTTCGCCGCTGGATATCTGAAAAGTGCGCCATGGCCGTGTAGGAAAGCCTGAAATGGGCACACACCTTTCTGGCCTGCTTCAGGACGTCCTGTAAGCCTGGATACTTATGCACAAAGCGTTGTACGATCAGATTACACACATGTGCCATGCACGGCACATGCGTCAACTTGCCCAAATTCAATGCCGCCAACAAATTTCTTCCGTTGTCACAAACCACTTTGCCAATCTCTAGTTGGTGTGGAGTCAGCCATTAATCCACCTGTGCTTACAGGGCGGACAGGAGTGCTGGCCCGGTGTGGACTCTCTGCTTTGAGGCAAGTCAACCCCCAAGACGGCATGACACTGCCGTATCCGGGATGTGGAATAGTATCTGGGGAGCTGGGGGGTGCCGTTGATGTGGAGCAAGATGCAGCAGCAGAAGAGGACTCAGCTGAGGAGGTTATGGAAGAGGATGGAGTAGGAGAGAGTAGAGGAGGTGGCAGCAAGGCCTGCCTGCAAGTCGTGGCGGTGTCACAAACTCCTCTGCAGAGCCACGCATTTAATGCTTGGCAGGCGTCAGCAGGTTTGCCCAATGCGCAGTGTAGGTGATTATACCTGCCCTAGACCATGCTTTGCAGACCAGGTATCAGTGGGTCAGATGGACCCTTGCCCCAACACTGTGTGCCAGAGATGCCATTACTTCCTTTTGCACAATTGAGTACAGGTTGGGGATTACCTTTTGGGCAAAGAAATTTCGTCCGGGTACCTTCCACTGCGGTATCCCAATCGCTAAAAACTCAGACTCAACCAGCTTGAATGGTAAAAGCTGGCGGGCCAAGAGTTCAGACAAGCCAGCTGTCAGAGGCCGGGCAAGGGGGTGACTTTGTGGCATTGGCTTCTTACGCTCAAACAGGCCCTTGTCAGACACCTGACTGTGGGGAGATGAGCAGGAACAGCAAGAGGCGAGAGACGGAGTGGTGGAGAGTTGAGAGGGGGCAAGGAGGACAGCAGTGGTTGATGTGGATGAAGATGCTGGACCAGGAGGGAGGATGGCGGCTTTGAGTTTGTGTGCTGCTTGTACTCATGTGTTGATCCCATTGGCGTTTGTTATGTGACATCATGTGCCTTTCGCAAAGCAGTTGTACCTAGGTGGGTGTTGGACTTCCACGACTCAGTTTTGTTTGGCACAGGTTGCAAATGGCATCGCTGTTGTCAGAGGCAGACACACAAAAAAAAATGCCACACTGCTGAGCTCGGCGGTGACGGCATTCTGGTGGTGGCAATAGCATGCGTTGATTGGCGTGCTGTCTGGCTGACCCCGGGTGCTGATGCATGCTGTCTGACTGTGCCACTAGCTCGTTGCGATGACCTCCCTCTACTTCCAACTCGTCTCCTCCTCCTCTCTGTCTCCTCATCTGAACTTTCCCCCTGTTCTTCTTCTCTTCTAGCAGGCACCCACGTGACATCCACGGACGCATCGTCAACATCATCACCCGCCTCACTTGTATATGACAACTGAACAAAGGAAGCAGCAGCGGGTACATCATCATCATCATCATCACATCGTACGTACATGTGTGTAATGCTGCCTGACTGAGACATATCCCTGTTATCTACATTCTCTGGCAATAATGGTTGCGCATCACTCATTTCTTCAAACTGATGTGTAAATAACTCTTCTGACTGATCAATTGAATTGGCTGTGGTACTAGTGCTGGTGGTGCGGCAGGCGGGCGAGTGGTAACTTGAGAGGTGCCCGAAGCTAAGCTGGAGGAGGATGGTGCGTCAATGTTCCAAGCGGAAGCTGTAGAAGATTGGGTGTCCTGTGTTAGCCAGTCAACTACGTCCTCTGAACTTTCAAGTTCAGGGTAACTGGCCTCTGAACACTGGGCATTATTGTAGGCCAAAGGGAATCACAGCACCACAACCATGGACGGCCTCTGCACGGGTGTCCTGCCTCTTGCCTGTCATTTTTTTTTAAATGTGGACTGTTGTACCCCAACTAGGACTGGATTGGTCTAACTTGGCACAGTACTTGTAAGCAAGACACACACTATGGGTAGCGGTCAAGCAAATGAACTTTGATTGACGGTTATGCAAATGCACTTAGATTTAAGAAAATAAAAGTTTGGGTTTTTTAAATGTAGACTGTTGGTACCACCAACTAGACTGGATTGGTTTGAACTTGGCACAGTGTATTTTAAAATTATGAGAAAAACATGATCTGTAAACTAAATAAAAATCATTTTTGGGGTGAAGAGAAAAAGAAACCGGATGGGGGGATACCGAGCAGAGCACAGACCATCTACAGCCCACTGGGGAGACAAACTCATCCATTCCCCCAGTGGACAAAGCTAGCTGGTACTCTGCCCGGATACGGGAGCGCACCAGCACCCGGAACATGGCCTCAGTGTGACAAGGGAACCCCCCCTATCAAACACTGCTTCCTGGACTTATATATAGCCAATTTGGCTAATGCCAGGAGCAGGTTGACGAGGACGTCCCTGGCCTTATTGCCCCGGGACACTGGGTGCCCAAAAAATAAAAATGTGAGGGGAGAAATGCAGCCAGAACTGCAGGAGGAGGCCCCTCAAGAGTGACAAGAGGGGCTGCAGTCTGGCGCAACTAAAATAAATATGATACACGGACTCTCCCTTGCCACAGAATGGACAAGTGGAGGGAGAGTCCGTGAATTTAGCTAAGTACCTCCCGTGCTCAGTGCACCATGGAGCACTCTCCAACTCAAGTCCCCGTGGGTCTGGAACTAAATCAGAATAAAGTTCCCTCCACCGGGGCCTCTTGCCCTCGTCAGCTGGTAGGACCCGCCTCCAGATGGTATCGGGACGGGTCACGAGGGCAAGGAAGTGCACTGTATGGAGCACGAGAGAATATAAGCTCTTCCTCGGCATGCCGCGAAAGCATGCCGAGGGTATGTCCCTCAACCTCGAGAGGGTGGGGACAGGAGGAGCCTGAGGGGAAACACGGGGCTTGTGTCCAATGCAAACAGCCGAGAAGGGGGTGTTGAAAGGTGCATGTGGCACTCCGGCCTGCAAAGCCCCGCGAAGGAAGGTGCGCGAGTCGGGGGAGATGGCATCTTTAATCTCCTGGAGCAAGCGCCCTGAGACTTTGGGCGTCACATATCCCAAACGGAGCGCAAGCTCCTGGGGTGACACCCAATCAGAACGCCCGTATTCCAGGAGATCCCCGACTCGGGTCATCCGTGCATGACTAAGGCGGCGGATGATACTGGGGGAATGTAACATTGGAGCCCCCACTGCTGCATTAAATAGCAGGGGCTCTGTGAATATTTCATCCCCCAAAGGCACGCCCTGCCTGGTCACGGAGACCATGCTCCAGGCCTTGAGGGTTTCCTGGTAGTATGCCGGCAACACAGAGATGTCTTTTCCAAACCCCTCGGGCCTGATCAGAAATAATTGCCGGTCATACCCCAGGTTGCGCAACTGGCGATAAAAGCTGGATGCCAGTGCGCACCACTGCGGAGAGGGATCTGCATATAGGTATCTCTGCAGGTACTGAAGGCGGAAGGTGGACAACTGGGAGCACACACAAACTACTCCCTGTCCACCCTCCACCAAAGGCAGACTTGCCACCCCTGCAGAGACCCAATGCCTTCCCATCCAGAGGAAATCTAACAAATTCCTCTGGATATTGGTGACAAAACTCGGGGGTCGGACTCAGACAAATCAGCCGGTGCCAGATCTGAGAAGCCACCAGCTGATTCACCACTAGAGTCCGCCCCCTAAGGGAAAGCATTTTTGCTAGACCCCTCCATCGTCCCAGACGAGAGAGGACACTGCCCTCTAACTCCCTCACAGTTGTCTGGGACGGAAGCGTCCGCAGCGGACAGGTAGACCCCCAGATATTTAATGACATCTGCCTCCCACGTGATGTCACGAAACGTGGGAGGCAAAGAGTCCACCTGTAAATTACCCTCTAAAAGGCCTGTGCATTTGGACCAGTTGATCTGAGCGGAGGAGGCAGCTGAATATACCTCCTGGCACTGTTTTGCCAGCTCAAGGATCAACTGGATCCTGGGCCACGAGGAGCACATCGTCAGCATAAGCTGAAAAGGACAATCCGCATGTCTGGATCTTTTAGCACCAGCCCTGTGAGCCTTTTCCTCAGTAGGCAGAGGAAAGGCTCAATGGCCAGTGCATATAACTGTCCAGACAAGGGACATCCTTGACGCACCCCTCGTCCAAATACCAAAGGTGCTGTTAGGGACCAATTGATTTTAAGTAAACACTCTGCAGAGGCGTACAGCGTTCTTATAAAGCCCACAAACTGTGGGCCAAAGCCGTACGCTTGCAGAGTGGCTATGAGGTAACCATGGTCCACCCTGTCAAACGCCTTCTCTTGATCTAAAGAGAGAAAGGCGAGTGACAGACCAGTCCTGCGAGAATAATGCAATAGATCCCGGACCAGAAAGATACTATCAAAGATAGTCCGGCCCGGGATCGCATAGGACTGGTCAGGGTGAACCAATTCTGCCAGCACAGACCCAAGTCTAAGCGAGATGGCTTTAGCTACAATCTTGTAGTCCGTGCTGAGCAGAGAGACCGGTTCGCCAGTTTCTTAATAAGCCGGAGATCCCCCTTTTTGGGCAGCAGGGCAAGTACTGCCCTGCGACAAGACAGGGGCATCTCCCCCGGTCTCCAGGGCTTCCCCAAGGACCATATGGAAATCAGGTCCCAGAGTCTCCCAGAAAAATTGGAAAAACTCTACAGTCAGTCCGTCCAGTCCTGGAGACTTTTCACAGGACATGGCACGGAGGGCTTCAGAGAGCTCTTGAAAAGATAGTGGTATATCAAGCCGCTCTCTTACACCCTCACTGACTGTGGGGAGCCCCTCCCATAGCACCCTGCAGGCGTCTGGAGAAATGGGATCCGGAGAGGTAAAAGATCTTTATAAAAGTTCCGGGCTCTATCCGGATACTCTCCGGATCTGTAAGGGGGGGCACCGTCTTCATCTAGAAGACAGGTGATGTGCCTACTGTTTACCCCCCTTTTTCTCCAGTGAGTAGAAGAGGCGCGAGCCGCGGTCTAGATCTTTGAGAAAACCTAAGCGGCTGCGCACTGTATGCCCCCTTGGCCTGGTGTCGTTCCAGGTCACAGAGGACACCCTTCCTCTCTACATACTCGCTCTGCAGGGATTGGTCCCTACAAGTGAACAGCCTCTGCTCCAGATGGAGTACCCTCCCCCCGAGTGACTCCAACTCAGCTTCGCGCTGCCCACGATTCGCACCCTTGGTATATTCCTGACACAGAAGTCGCAAATGAACCTTGCCCACGTCCCACCACAGTTTTAAACGTGGCAAAGTCCCCCTTGCAACCCCTCCAGTCCGTCCAAAACTCCCGGATCAATGTCACGAGCCCCTGGTCCTTCAACAAAGCATTGTTGAAGTGCCAATAGGTGGCTCGTGGCGCTGTTGGCGTTAGCGCCACTGTCACAGACACACAGTTGTGGTCTGTGAACGAGCCAGCCTAATGTCACAAGAACCGACTCGTGACATATAGTGACTAGATATATATAGTCTGTCGATCCGGGAGTGGGACACTCAGACCGGCTCTCACCCTGACGTAGGTGAAACCGTCTGATGCCCCTTGGGTTCTGCTCTCGCCAGATGTCCTCCAGGGAGAAGCGGGGCGATGATCTCCCGCAGGGCTGACGCAGAAGGCGGGTACGGCTCTGGACTATTCCGGTCCAGAGCGTCGAGGGTGCAGTTGAAATCACCCCCGAGTACCAAACACTCATCTGCGTCAACCGTCTCCAAAAACTGGGACAGTCTGGCGAGGAACCTCACTCTCTCGAGCCCTCCAGCAGGGGCATATATATTAACTAGGTTAATGATGCTACCCTGCTCTCGGACCCGGAGGTGGATTAGACGGCCTGGGATAACAGCTTTCACAAGCAGCAGCTCTGGCTGAAAAGACTCTGAGAACAGGGTCACCACTCCACATGACGCCGATGTGAAGTGGCTGAAGAAGACCCTGCCTCTCCACTCCAGTTGCCACGAGGCCTCAGCCTCTGGAGTGGTGTGAGTTTCCTGCAGGAAGCTCACAGAGTACCCTCCCTGATATAAATAGGAGAGTACCTGGAACCTGCGGAAACTGTCTTGACAGCCATTGGTATTTAGCGTGCTGATGTGCAAAGCCATTACTGCGTGTCAGGAATTGTGCGTTCCTCAGACCCTTGAGACTGCTGATAGGACACGCACATTTTATAGAATTTCCTGGACGCGGAGATGCTCCGCAGTCCCCAGAATTCTTGGCCCTAGTGCTGACCACTAGATATTGCTGAAGAGAGTGGAGAATAAACGACATATTCTTCCACCTCTCCAAGGCCAGCCGCACCTTCCTTTTCTTTTGTCCATGAAGGGTGCTCTCAAGGAATAGATCTATTTCCTTGACAGGGATAACCACCCAGAATCTGATGTTCCTTCTAGTGGGTCACCCCTGGGCTCCTCTTGGCTGAGGGCTTTTACTCCATCCTCCCCGGCTGGAGTCAGTTTCCTCAGCTTTATTCTCAGGGACCCCCCTCTTAGATGATACAGAAGGAGTCCCTTTAGCACCCTTCAAGGTAAATAATGGACCCTTGGATTGCTGTTGCACCCCTGTAGCTCAGGAGTGCATTCAGGGGGTAGCTGCCTGGACAGCAGTGGCTGGCATGGCTTCCTTAATGGAAGCCTTGGAGGCTTTATATGCCTCCTCTGCCAGTTCCACCGCTGCTTGCTCAGCTTGGATGGCACCGATGTTAGGGTCAGTGGACGGCTGAGGAGGGTAGACAGGCTCTCCCATGATGTTAACAGGAAAACCTGTTTTTATCACCCTCCCCCATTTCCACTTCCCCTTGTGCCACATCCCCCCTGACAGACAAATCCATGGGGGTCCTGAATGGGGGTCATGCCTATTTCCCCCCCTCCAGTAGTGACTCGGCCTGGGGCTCTAACAAAGCCGAGGTACGTCACTAGAGAGTGACACTGGAGGAGGAGACTGACTGGTTCCCTTGAAGCTCAGCACCTCAGGGACACTGACTACCCATTCAGCAGGGGCTTTGTTGGGTCCCCCCTCAAAGGCCAGAGGCAGAACCTGATCTTTCTTGTCTACCCCTGCCTCACTTGGGAGACCCTCTTGCCCCTGCTTTTCCTCCAGACCCTTTTCCACATTAACCCCTATAGGGTCTGGAGAGAGAGATGTGTGGTCTGGCACCGGCTGGCTGAGCTTAATAACCGGGCCAGACAATGTCACCGGATGAGGAGGAGATGTTTTGTTCCTCTTCTTGCTTTTAGAGGGAGGTGCTCCACTATAGAGCACTTCCCACTTATCAGCAACCTCCCTGTTGGTTTTATGCTTCCTCTTCCTGGGGACGTCACTCCTGGAAGAGGAGCTGCCACTAGCTGCCTCCCCTGCAGAGGGCTTATTATCCCTCTGCTTACACTGTGCCCCCACACTAACTGATGTAATTATGGTGGGGGCAGATTGGGACTTGGGAGATGCAGCTGTGACACTGGGAGGACCGGTGACATTCTTCCCCTTTTTCCCCGTGTCTGCAGTCTTGCTGGAGACCACAGACACAGATGGCTTTTTTGGGGAAGAAGGGGGTTTGGAGGCCGTGGTGGTGGCTTGAGGAACAACCTCCTTGCCTGAGCTCTGTGGGGGGGCTATGACCCTTGAGGTCCCCGCTGTTATGGGCTTAGTGGGGATGGGTGCTGTCATGACGGAGGTGCCATTTGCTGGGGCTGGGGCATGATGCTTTACATTAGGACAATTCCTACGTGTATGCCCCAACCCCTTGCAATGATAGCACTGCACCTCCGTAGTGCTATAAAAAATCCTGTACAGCACCCCCTCAAGTGGAACCCCAAAAGACCCCTCTATGTTTTCTGCGCCCTGAGGCAGGCACATTTGTACCTGCCTCTTGAAAGAGAGCACATGACGTAGTGCTCTCTCTCTTCACCCCAGGGGAATTTTAATAAATGGTGTTTTTACTTCCCCTATAGTTAGCAGGTGGGGGCGCAGGAGGGAGTCTGGTAGGAAGGGGGGCACATTAGAGAGTGTTACTTTTGTGCCCAACCCTTCCAGGGGTTCTATTGGGACATATAATCCCCCCACTGTAATGCCTCTCTGTATAGGAATGTGTGCAGCAGCCAGCGTACGGGTAAAGAAAACTGCTTTCCCGTACATTTTGCTGGCTGCTACTATAACAGAGGGGCTGATGACATTAGCTGCAGCACGCAGATAGATATCAATGCTGTAGACCCCAGACATCTGACATTTAACCCCATGCTTCCTGGTGATCTGCCCCTCAGCCCCAGCGGTGGTATTACTGGGGCCAGCAGAAACCACCTGTGACCAGGTAATTAGCCACAGGGGTAGGTCTGCTGGCAGAACCACCAGGAGCTGGGGCTGCCTTATCTGCCTGGGGCCTATGCTGTGCAGTGCTGCAGCTAGGATTTTCAGGGGCCATTATTCCCCCTTTTGACCCCTGAGGCTTCTTAATGGTCTTATCAATCATGTTTAGACCCTTTTTTTTTTTAGTTTATTTGTTTTATTTATTTTTATTTTTGTTTTATGATTTTCTATTGTTTTCTTTTTAAAATATATAAGTGTGAAAAAGAAACAAAAAGACAAAACTAAGGGAGAGAGAGATGATGTTTGGCAGTGGAAGGGTTAATGGCCTGTTGCAATGTGTTGCTAATTGCAACAACACAGAGAACACAGAGGCTTTTTAACCCCTCTGTGTCTCTGTGTCAGATGTTAAAAAAAAAGCCTTTTACTAATTGTTTTCCCCCCCACTGCCTACAAAGATGTTACTTGTCTTCTCTCCCCCAAAACATAAAACCCAACACCAAACAAACAAAACTTCAACAAAACCTAATAAACTTTTTAAAAGAAAAAAAAAAAAAAAGTCAAAGTAACAAAGCTCCAGGAGTGAAGGTGTAGTGCTAAGGGAGGGGTGTGGCAAAGTATCCAGGAGACAGCTCACTCTCCTGGGATAGAGACTTGAGCCTGACTCCCAGAAAACTAAAACTTAAATTAAACTAAGAAAAACACCACAAAAACTCCCAAAAAAGAACAACACCGTGCACAAAGTGCTTATAAACAGAAAGGTGTTAAAATAAAACTTGTATTTGAGGGAATAAGACCCTAAAAAGCCTTTTGTTTGGAGCTCAAGCATGCACACAACATGCTCTCTTGCACAGTACTTGTAAGCAGGACACACACTCTGGTTAGCGGTCAAGCAAATGAACTTTGATTAACGGTCAGGCAAATGCACTTAGATTTAAGAAAATAAAAGTTTGGTTTTTTTAAATGTGAACTGTTGGTACCCCAACTAGATTGGATTGGTTGAACTTGGCACAGTACTCGTAAGCAAGACACACACTATGGGTAGCGGTCATGAAAATGAACTTTGATTGACGGTCAGGCAAATGCACTTAGATTTAAGAAAATAAAAGTTTTTTTTTTTTAAATGTGGACTGTTGGTACCCCAACTAGACTGGATTGGTTGAACTTTGCACAGTATTTGTAAGCAAAACACACACTATGGGTAGCGGTCAAGCAAATGAACTTTGATTGACGGTTATGCAAATGCACTTAGATTTAAGAAAATAAAAGTTTGGGTTTTTTAAATGTGGACTGTTGGTACCCCAACTAGACTGGATGGGTTGAACTTGGCACAGTACTTGTAAGCAAGACACACACTATGGGTAGCGGTCAAGGCAAATGCACTTAGATTTAAGAAAATAAAAGTTTGTTTTTTTTAAAAGTAGACAACTAGTAAACAATATTATATTGTATGCTTTGTGCACACACAGTATAAGCTGTGAGCCTGACACACACACTTGCAAGCAGGGGCTAGCAGGGAGACAGGCAAATGAAGTTAGATTACACAGAAAAAAAAACGAAGAAAAAAAAAAGGATGTTATAGCCCTAAAAAGGGCTTTTTGGGGTGCTGTGTTTACAGCAGAGATCTGATGAGTCTTTCAGCACTGCACTGGACACTGAATAAACTTGCCTAGCTATTGATTTCCCTATTCAATCAGCAGCACCTACACTCAGCCTCCTCTCAGTAAGACTGCAAGTTAGTTATGATTCCAAAATGGCTGCTGTCCATGAGGTAGAAGGGTGTGGAAGGGACTGTATGCTGCTGATTGGCTGGAATGTGTCTGCTGACTGTGACATGCAGGGTCAAAGTTTGCTCAATGATAAAGTATTGGGGGCGTGTCGAATCTCGCATATGTTCGCTGTACCCAGCGACTGCGAACATGCTATGTTCGCCCGGAACAATCCGCCGGCGAACTATTCGCGACATCTCTACAAACAAAGTGATATTAACATCAAAAAATATCGATGCCTTGAATGTAAATAATGAAATTTTAAAATATATTAATGCACCACAAAATAATTATTACAGTGCAGATTCAATTCTGTCAGATGATAAAGACAGTGAATCGAATTTTAGTATCGTATTTATTAATTCATTAACACCATCTGGAATGACCCCACATATTTTACAATAGATAAAAGGCGCAATTGTTATGTTATTGCGAAATATTAATCCAAAAAAAGGACTTTGTAATGGGACCCGATTAATTGTGCATGAGTTAAAAGATCATTTTATACATGCAGAAATTATAACTGGTACCCATAAAGGTGAACGAGTTTTTATACCAAGAATTGATTTAGCTCCAAGTGAGAGTGGTTTGCCCTTTGTCCTTCAACGGAGACAATTTCCAGTTATCATGGCATTCGCTATGACCATCAATAAATCCCAAGGACAAACTTTTAAGTCAGTTGGGATTTTTTTAAAGGAACCAGTTTTTGTACATGGACAACTCTATGTGGCTTTTTCAAGGTGCACTAATCCAAAATAAATTAAAGTGCATGTTGAAGAAAACGAAACTCAAGGTCATTTATTGGACGATGGACGTGTTTACACCAAAAACATTGTCTACTATGAGGTGTTGGAAAGATAAAGGACAATGGTTTCATTTTAATGCCAACATTTTATGGGACTCAATATGATTGCACAAAAACAATATTTCACGTAAAACATATAAAGAATGGACAAAAAAACATAGAGAACAGTGGTTTGACTTCCAGTACAAAATTAAAGTACTCTGGAACTCTTTAAATAGGGGACCACTATTTCACTTATGAAAATCTATGTGATATTTGCAGAACTGACAAACTGAAAAAAACAAAAAAAAAAAAAAAAAAACAACAGTAAAATATCCTTAAACAGATTTGAATGGGTTCAAAGTTTTATATTTACATGATTGGCCCCACAAAACAATTAACTGAATTTTTCAGGATTTACAAGAGTTAAATGTTATTGTTTGATGTTACAATTTCAAATGTTAAATATGTGTTTTTTTAATTTTTACAAAAGTTTGTTAAATATATATGTGGTATAGTCAAATATGTATTGTTAGTATAAAGTTGAAGTATTTAATAATAATTGGAAATGTATTATTTAAAGACAAAGTATTGATTCAGGGAGAAATCCGATCGACAGTTAATGGGGTCAGGAAGGAATTAATTTTTTTTTCCTCTTTGATACAATTGGACAAGTTTCAATAGGGGGGTTTTATTGTTTGCCTTCCTCTGGATTCAATGCTAATTTAGTTTAACAAGAGTTTAACAAATATGTTACAAATGATAAAAAGCATGTTATTGTTAAAACAATTTACTTACTCGAAGTTAATATAGTCCACAGTCACTCAGTGATAAATATGTATTGAAAAGTGTTAGTATTGTTAACAAAATGTTGAACGAATGTTTCATATACAAGTTGCATGTTACAAAGTTTAATGTTTGTGAAATATAAGTTGAAAGTTAAAAAAATAAAAAGTAAAAAAAATTAATGTCTTTTTATTTTTAGAAAAAAAAAAGGGACAAATGTAGGTGACTCATTTTGTGTTGCAAACAAATTTCACAACATTTAATTTTTATTGACCGTCATTTTTTGACGGGCAAGTCGCTAGTATATATATATATATATATATATATATATATATACATACACTCACAAGTACACAGAAATATACAGAATGTATACAGGTATATACAATAACCAATAAATCTGTTATGCGTGGTACAACTCTCACAAACATACATACACCCGGTACCGGTATTTAGAAACATACAAAATGTTAACATGCACACACATACATATTTTCTGGCAAGAGCTCATTTGAAAGTCGGACTCATTTACCCCTTTTTCATGGTAAGCATTCTCAATATTGTTACGAACGGAGAACTTATTTTATAGTCTTTTCCTCAGGATAATGACTCTTTTACCTCTGTGTGGGTAAGTATCAACCCATTTACCTATTACTAGGCAAGAAACTTAGTTGTACAACACTTTTACCTAATATCACTGTTAAGCAAGGACCTGGAGAACATACACACACATGCAAATGCAACAGAAATTCATATACTCACTGTCAGTTCGTTGTAAGCTGTGCCTTTTCATGCCTCGGAAAAACACCTTGCCTCTGTGGTCCAACTGATCGTATATATCAGGCCTGAGGTCTTTCTCAAGGTAAGGGAGTCCTCAGCAACATACCCCCTGTGCACAGTAAAAGGCATTTTGCTCCGTCCGAGGAATGATAAGGGAAACAGCCACCGCTCGAAGGACCAAAATGATAGGATCAGATTAGTGAGTAATCATGTATTCTGATGTGTGTATATATTATATCTGGCTACCAAGATATAATGAGAGAAAATAATGCACAGAAGTCAGAGTGCCATCAGAATAATCTCTGAGTTTAATTTTGGGCAGGGAGCCCATTATATAGCATAAAACACGTCATAGCTAATAGCATAAATGAAAATAGGGTTAAATACACATTTGCAAGCAAGTGTCTTTTCCTGTCTAACTCAGCGAAATATTCCTTATCTAATAACGGCTTCCTATAGATATTTGCCGTCAGCAGTTGCGAGACAAAGAAAGGAAGAGAAAACAGATGGTAAAGGAATATTTACCTAAACATTTCTACAGACAACCTTCTTGAACATTCTAGTAAGATACAATGAAAAACAAGCTGATATACTTTTATAATCATGATATTCTTAGCCAATAAACTCATAATGAAGAAATTAATATCTAACAATGTCCAATACCTCCACTCACAACTGTTTTGAAAATCTATTGATGTTACTGTTATGTTTGCTGTTGGTTCAGAGTGCATATAAAGCATACATGAGAACTCCATTGCAATTGTTTATTTATTGTCATGAGTTCCCCTTTCCCTCTCTACCCCATGTTAAACTGGACCATTCATAGCTGTTTGGCTTAACACTCCTACTGCTTAGAACCCATGTACATCTTGAAACTGGGTATAACGGATGTATCCTGTTTTATGCGGACATTTCAGTATGTGCTGGAAGAGTGCAGCAGCCGACTCTAGGGATAGGGCTGCGATCGCGTCCCCATGTAGCTGTCAAAAATAGTTGGTATACCCAAAGCCCCTAACCCTCTAACCCTAACCCCCTAAACCCCACTTCTTACCCCTCTAACTCTAACCCCCTAACTGTAGCCATAACCCGAAACCCATAACCACTTACCAGGCCTGCTGGGCTGGCGTAGCTAGAGTCGGTGGCGGAGCGCAATTTCAGAGATGCGCACATACAACAGGATAGGTCCGGTATAGCTGTACATCCCGATTGATTATACAGTGGATATAAAAAGTCTACACAACCCTGTTAAAATGTCAAGTTTCTGTGCTGTAAAAAAATTAGACAGAGATAAATCATTACAGAACTTTTTCCACCTTTAATGTGACCTGTAAACTGTACAACTCAATTGAAAAACAAACTGAAATCTTTGCTTTAGTATGCACACCCTTTTTGGGTATGCGTCTATTAGCATGGCACATTTTGACTTGGCAAGATTTGCCCAATCTTTTTGAAAAAACACTCCAAATCTGTCAGATTGCGAGGGCATCTCCTGTGCACAGCCCTCTTCAGATCACCCCACAGATTTTCAATCAGATTCAGGTCTGGGCTCTGGCTGGGCCATTCCAAAACTTTAATCTTCTCCTGGTGAAGCCATTCCTTTGTTGATTGGGATGTATGCTTTGTGTCGTTGTCATGCTGAAAGATGAAGTTCCTCTTCATGTTCAGCTTTCTAGCAGAAGCCTGAAGGTTTTGTGCCAATATTGACTGGTATTTGGAACTGTTTATAATTCCTTCTATCTTAACTTAGGCCCCAGTTCTACCTGAAGAAAACCAGCCCCAAAGCATGATGCTGCCACCACCATGCTTCACTGTGGGTATGGTGTTCTTTTGGTGATGTGCAGTGTTGTTTTTGCGCCAAACATATCTTTTGGAATTGTGGCCAAAAAGTTCAACCTTGGTTTCATCAGACCATAACACCTTTTCTCACATGCTTTTGGGAGACTTCAGATGTGTTTTTGCAAAATGTAGCCTGGCTTGGATATTTTTCTTTGTAAGAAAAGGCTTTCGTCTTGCCACTCTACCCCATAGCCCAGACATATGAAGAATATGGGAGATTGTCACATGTACCACACAGCCAGTACTTGCCAGATATTCCTGCAGCTCCTTAAATATTGCTGTAGGCCTCTTGGTAGCCTCCCAGACCAGTTTTCTTCTCGTCTTTTCATCAATTTTGGAGGGAGCTCCAGTTCTTGGTAATGTCACTGTTGTGCCATATTTTTTCCACTTGATGATGACTGTCTTCACTGTATTCCATGGTATATCTTGGAAATTCTTTTGTACCCTTCTCCTGACTGATACCTTTTATCAATGAGATCCCTCTGATGCTTTGGAAGCTCTCTGTGGACCATGGCTTTTGCTGTGGTATGCAACTAAGAACATTTCAGGAAAGACCAACTAGAGCAGTTGAACTTTATTTGGGGTTAATCAGAGGTACTTTAAATGATGGCAGGTGTATGCTGACTCCTATTTAACACGATTTGGAATGTGATTGCTTAATTCTGAGCACAGCTACATCCCCAGTTATAAGAGGGTGTGCAGACTTATGCAACCACATTATTTTTATTTTTTATTTTTCTTACCTCCACCTTAAAGATTTCAGCTTATTTTTCAATTGAGTTGTACAGTTTATAGGTGACATTAAAGGTGGAAAAAGTTCTGAAATGATTTATCTTTGTCTCATTTGTTTACAGCACAGAAACCTGACATTTTAACAGGGGTGTGTAGACTTTTGATATGCACTGTACATCCCCATGAGACTACATGTATGGATGTGGGATGTGCACACTGCAGCATATGCGGATACAGACTCTGATGGGCTGCAAGTGGGTGTCGTGCACCAGCCTAATCTGGACCATGTTACATTAGCATGTTAACACACATTGCTGAGGATTGGTCACAGATTGGTCTGTCTCACACACTGGCCAACATATTCAGATGAGCACGAGTCCTAATGTACTGCAGTTGGCACACCGCACCAGCATTACATATATTCATATGAGCAGTAAGCAGCCTCTACATGTCACAGCATTTTACTGGAGATTATATAATCCTGCAGATTTAGTGGGTTAGGGTGGGGTTAAGGTAATGGTTTCGGATTAGGGTGAGGGCTAGGGCTTTTGGGTACGTATGTAAGGTGGAAATCATGTATATAACAGCGGCAGCACCATCTATCAGCCCCTTGGTCCAACTGCTTCTGCCAGCAGTCGCGGTCACATAACAGGAAAGATCCCAGCCAGGATCCACAATGCTAATGATGCAGATCAATCTTTATTTGCGTCAAACATTCACAGCCAATTCCAAGTCTCTATGATCTCAGGGATATGGAAACACACATCAATCAATTTTCAGAACAACAATACTCAAATACAAATCTTGTCTCATTTCAGTACCAGCCAATAGTACCCTGCCATCTCAGGGACAAGAAATCCCAGGCTCTGCACCTTGCCAAGATGCAGGACCACTTGCAGCAGGACCATTTGGGGGAAGTCCCCCTGGGCCCTCAGCAACATGGCAGCCAACAGCTACACCAATGCCCCCTCCAGCCAGGAGGATGATGGCGCCTGGGTCCCAGTCGATGTGGGCTCGCAGGCCACTCCGGCCTCACAGGCCACACCGACCCCGCAGGCCACTCCGGCCCCTCAGGCCACTCCGACCCCGCAGGACACTCCGGCCCCACAGGCCACTCCGACCCCGCAGACCACACTGACCCCACAGGCCACACCACTCAGCCATGTCTCAAGCCAAAGCACTCATTGGTCTGGGTACACGACATCACAAAGGCCAGGGAGTCCGGTGCTGTCAACTGCACAGTGCCATGACTTCCTTGCTCATCTCCAGCATGTGCGGGAGCAGAACAAAGAATTTGTGCGGGAGATGAGACGCCACATTTATCGTTATTTGAAGAGCTCAAGAGGCATCACAAAGTGCTGGAGGACTATGCGCAAAGGGTCGTAATGGCCCGAGAAGGCCAGCCACCTGGACAAGCCAGACAGGTCAAATCTGTTGCTTTCCAGGTGGATCCAGTCCTTCCACCCCAGCCTACCTCCTCAACCAACCAGACCTTACCCCCAGCGTCTGGGGCAGAAGAGCCAGCCACCCTTCCTAGAAGTCGTGACCAGCCTAGGACAAAGGAGGCCAAAGGCCAGGAGGGTCATGAGCCACAGAAACGAAAGAGGAAATAGGTGAGAACGTGTTCATGTTGCATATAGAAGCAATTGATGTCCAAGATCTATTGACGTTGAGGTGTTGCAGTCAATGCATATATTGTTCTAATTGATGTCTTGTTCTTATCTCTTTAGGTTCAAATCGACAGACGGAATGGTTGCCTCTTATTTTATTTATTTTTTTCTATATTTTTCACACCTAACAATAAATATTATGTATTGCTCACATTATCATTGTTTGTTTTCGTTTTTTACTGTACCATGATTGTTAAACACCAGATGAATGTTACAAAACAGCATTATTGCATTAGTACATACATCTTCCTTCAATATACCAGCCCTGTGTTAATGTAGGGTTGGGGTAACAGCCACTAGTGCAGCTGAGGGTGGAAGTAATATTCCTGAGTTTGATTCCAGTAACGGCTATGCATGATATTCGTGTTTCTGACACATGGAGATATTCATTCAGGGTAAATATCAAAAGTGAGTACACCCCTAAGTGAAAGTGTCAATATTTTGTGTGACCACCATTATTTTCCAGCACTGACTTAACCCTCATGGGGATGGAGTTCACCAGAGCTTCACAGGTTGCCACTGGAGTCCTCTTCCACTCCATCATGATGACATCATGGAGCTGGTGGATGTTAGAGACCTTGCACTCCCCCACCTTCCATTTGAGGATGCCCCACAGATGTTCAATAGGGTTTAGGTCTGGTGACATGCTTGGCCAGTCCATCAACTTTTTACCTTCAGCTTCTTTAGCAAGGCAGTAGTTGTCTTGGAGGTGTGTTTGGGGTCGTTATCATGTTGGAATACTGCCCTGCGGCCCAGTCTCCGAAGGGAGGGGTGCTTCAGTATGTCACTCTACATGTTGGCATTCATGAGTTCCCTCAATGAACTGTAGCAACTGAGTGCTGACAGCACGCATGCAGACCCAGACCAACCATATATACACATATGTCTATATATGTTTTATATAACATGTTGTGTGGATTCCCCCTATATGCATTTACCTAATGATGTCAGATGCTGCCTCCACTCTCTCTGCATCACTGTTTATGCTGAAACTGAGGGTTTCATCTCATATCAATGTTTTTGTGTTCGTTGTGCCTTATCCATTTATCTGTAATTTAAGGATTATTACAACTACTCTCAGTATAGAAGTGTACTTTTGGTGGTGGGAGTGTCATGGTCGGGGCCTGCATGACTGTTGACTGGGGAGCTACAGTTCATTGAGGGAACCATGAATGCCAACATGTACTGTGACATACTGAAGCAGAGCATGATTCCATCCCTTGCGAGACTGGGCTGCAGGGCAGCATAACATAACGACCCCAAACACATCTCCAAGACGACACTGTCTTGCTAAAGAAGGTAAAGGTGATGGACTGGCCAAGCTTGTCACCAGACCTAAACCATATTGAGCATCTTGTGGGGCATCCTCAAACTGAACGTGGGGGAGTGCAAGGTCTCTAACATCAACCAGCTCTGTGATATCATCATTGAGGAGTGGAAGAGGACTCCAGTGGCAACCTGTGAAGCTCTGGTGACCACGCAAAATTATTGACATTATGTGCCAATTTGGACATTTCAAATTAGGGGTGTACTCACTTTTGTTGCCAATGGTTTATACATTAATGGCTATGTATTGAGTTATTGATGGGTCAGCAGATTTACACTGTTATAAAGGCTGTACACTTACTACTTTACATTGTAGCAGAGTGTCATTTCTTCAGTGTTGTCTCATGAAAAGATATACTAAAATATTAACAAAAATGTGACTGGTGTACTCACTTTTGTTAGATACTGTATGTTCACTATTTTGATGTGAGCCACTTACAGACACCTTTCTCATATTTGTCTGGCTTTGTGTCATGGATTCAAAAGCTGAACTAGATTGTCAATAACAACCTTCCCTCATGGTTGAAATCAGTAATGCAAACACACTGTGAAAATTCGATTGACACCCCTAACTGATGGTGCAGAGCAGGTCCTTTCATTGATGTTACAGAAATGCTATGGTATCAACATTGGTGAGGCACACACAAACAACATCTGGGATAAATCATATTTACTATTTACAAAAATTAACAACGCAAGCTTGCCACAAAGCCACAGGTTGACTATCATCACAGGTATGCAAAGGATCATGGTGGGGGGGGGGGGGGGGGGGGGGGTAGGACACAAAGTCCAAGTAACTCAGGGAAATAGGGATATGAGAGCAGAATGCAGGCCAGGGGAATTACATTTATATAGATGATCAGGGGATGTACAGTGTATCAGCCAACATGAGGCAATATCATTTATATCATTATTGTTATTACATATATAATAGTCAATTAGGAAAGACCACAATAATCCAGAATAAGGTGATATACATACGGGGAGAGCAAAATGTAGGCTTGTGTGTTAAACAGACACTCCGATGCAACTTTAGAAGTATGAGTGCTCAATCAGTGAATGCTATGAGCCCATGAGGTCAGTTCTCAAGCAACAATAAGCAGCCCCTACATAAATAACCTTGTTCAAAAAGATGGGGACCTGACCAGGACCATATCAGTCAGATGTTACTTATTCCAGAGAACTCCCAACAAACCAGGCAATATCAGGGGTAGTTTGTTCTCTGATTGAGCATCTATACTCACTGTTGTTGCATATGCCTTACTGAAGATTAACATAACCTCATTAACTGTTTAGTCCCAAGCCTGGATTTACTCTTCACCATATGAACAGGGAGGGTCACATCAGCACTGAAGTAGAGCTCTGGAAGGGTTTGTTCTGCAGGCTTCACAACAGTCCAAGTAGAGGAAAGGATAGAATGTCTAAAGCAATAGGTACATATGAATCGAGGTAGAGTATGTGAGCATACACATGGTGTGGATATACCAGGAACATCAGCTGACAGATGTCACATCACATCTGCATTGTATAGTGAAATTGTCTTGTGACACATATCGGCTATTCAGTCAAGGTAATTATATATCACACTGGATCCAACAAAGCAACAAAATGGACACATGCACATACATGAGGACATTAACATGGCAGGATTTTTATCTTCATGCCTTGTTCTGACCGGGAGCTGGAATACAAACACACAAATAATATATTAGTGGAAACCTTACATATGCCATATGAGCAGCCACCAACAGATGCAGGTATGTCGGCACACATGTTAACATGTTATTAATTGGGATCTCGTACAAGCTAACCATATGTCAGATAATGATGGCCAAGTCTAATTTGTCCTGATGTGGGAATATTATGATTATTAGAATTATCTTTTATTTGTATTGTGCAAACATATTCCGTAGCGCTGTACAGGGGAGAAGAACATGAAAAAAAAACAGTATGTAATATTGACAAGGACAGAAAAGGAAGGGCCCTGTTTTGAGCATAAAGTCTTGTAAAAACTGATTTCTTCCCAAAGGCCCCCACAAGATAAAGAAACTCGCCACTTCCAATTTAAAGGTAATGGACATGGGGAAGAGTAGATAAGGAATAGCAAGGTTAATGCTTCTGTCCTGTAGGCTATATATGTCCAGGTCACAAAGTCTAGCTTTATATGCTATCAACTCAGAAGTTGTGTCAAGTAGAAAGTTATGCATTAGTTGGAGAGGAAAGGGATCAGATGTAAAGTGAGAAGCACTATTATGTAATAAGGTATCTGCCCCTAGAGGACAGATAAGGTAATCTGCAGATGGGACAGTCAGGAGACACATAGTTTAACGACAGCTTGGGTAAGATTAGCTGATGGGGAGAGGAGGGTATGAGAGGTGAGATGGGTATGTTGTAGACAAAAAGGGGAGAAGTAAAGAAGAGTCTGAGGAAAAGGCAGGGGGATAGGAGGAAGAAGGCAAGAGAAAACATAGTGTAAAGGGTTAATAGGAATAGTTAGCAGAAGTTGCTAATTGTTCAGGTGTCGAAGACTTGTGTGACTCAATAAATTAAGGCTAAACAGGAGTGGGTGGGATGAGGGGATTGAGCAGGAGAGCCATTGAGAGAGAGAGAGACCATTGCAGCCTGTAATAGAAATGGAAGATCACAACTATCACACATTGATGCATGTGCAGACATCCACATGTGGTGCTTTACCTTGGATGGGTCAAGGTGAGTATTTAACAAAGAGATCTGTGCCCCCTGGACACGTCTGCATGGTCCGATAAACTTTTCTGACCGCTTCAGCAATACATAGGGGATGTCTTGGAAAAGAAAGTTAGGCCTACATTAATGGAGTTATTAGTCATTTCCTCTCATGCATACATGCACATGTTTCCCGCAAATACTCACTTCCAATGTAGAAGACATTGATATAGCTGATGTTCTGTTGCTGTACTGGTCGTTTCCCATGTCTGTGTGGGTAAACAATGTGTTGACACACTGCAGCAGTTCTGTAATGGCAATATGTTGATATGAGTCACACAATCCATCACATCACATATATAGTTGTGAGCAAAAGAGTTGTTGCTAACGCTTCCAGGCTCGCACAGCGAGCCGCGGCCCTTGCGGGCGAGGGCCTCAGTTGCTGGCATGGAGCGACAAAGGCGCTCCTTGCCAGCAACTGCGACCCTCGCAAAATTTACGTTAAAACGCAAACAACATGACACAGCAATCACGACCCTCGCAAAATTAACGTTGCAACGCAAACAACATACGAGACACGTTACCACTCATTACGACCTCGCAAAAATCGCCCGCAACTTGCGAACATGAAAAAATTGAAAACACAATAAATACACACAGCACATACATAAAAAGCTTACCTACAGCAAGAGGGAGCATCCAGGACCTCAAAAAAGCAACTTACACCTTAATTTCACTCAAAATAAAAGAGTTTAGACACTAAAAAATTCTCTAAGCGAGAGAAAAAATGTCCGCCGAACAAAACGAAAACAAGGCTAAAGCACTCTAAACACGCAAAACACCACAACAAACTCACAAAACACCACAAAAGACCTACGGATATTCCGCTAAGACGCATACCACACATTACCCTCCATTTTATGACAATGCGGAACTACACAACTACGCTAACGGTTTGGTCTCGCGCACGCACACTATTACACTGCACACATTCATACACAGCAGCTCCACACCACTAATGCTGCAGCAACATCAAAACAGATTCACAGCTCTTCAACACAATGCTTCAAAATACGTAAAGTATATTCATTTATTAATGTATTATAGATTTCATTATTATACACCAAACAGCATTAGCTACCTTACAATTTCATTGCAGTCATTTTTTGACGGGCAATATTCTAGTATGATATATTGCACAATGATTCCTAGTTAATATCATTGAGACCATTCCTGTTATCTGACTGGGAATGCTTTTACCCAGAACAGGAGAGATCCCCTCTTTGCATCCTATGAGGAACATTGATTACGGTTCACAATATGCTGGTATGTTCATTTCCCAGATTGCAATGAATTGCATTGACCTCCATGGGATGTGGAATATCATGATCAGACAATGGGAACATTACTGTTCTGTGAAGAGGTTTTCGAATACGATTGTGAGGCCTATATCCATTGACATTGTGGAATATATCATACCATCCATTTAGCTTAGTTTCTTGAGGTTTGCAGATATCAATATTTATGATGTGTATGGGAATGTGCACATACTTACCATTAACGGATATCAGAGCAGGCTGTAGTTGATCCAATGTTAAGAATGCATCACAAGACATATGTTAGATCACAAAGCTATCCTCTTCTGTGGACTATTGGATATTCTGTATGACAATGGGGAAGGAGTAAAGAGATGTATTAGTAACCATAATCAAGGTACATTATAGTTGGTTGTTATTGGTTTTACTTACATGGGAAGTACTCCCGAATGACGTGGGTATGTAGTCGTGAACCCTGAACGTTATCACCAGGGGGAGGTACTGGACACTCCGCTGCTTCAAGCAGAGCATCATCAATGTTCCCCAGACAGTTTGCCTGTACTGCTATATTGTGCAGACAACTGCAGGCCATGATGATGTGACAAACCTTAACTGGTTTATACTGTAGCACTCCGCCAGTGGATTGTAAACTTCTGAAGCGAATCTTCAGGAGGCCAAAGGTGTGCTCTATTACTTTCCGGGTTCTGGCATGGGCCGCATTGTACCTCTCCTCCCCTTCTGTGTGTGGAATGCTCAAAGGGGTCAACAACCACGGCAAACACCCATATCCTGCATCACCTGAAGGAAAAAAAAATGTAGATATGAATGTGATGTTGTGATGCTCATTAAAGCATCTGTACATATACACAATGATTCATGTGACGTTAGTTTAGGGATCTGTGGGTTGGAACTTCCTACTCCTATGGCCAGGTCACATCGGGTTAGGCACATCAACAAGCTAAGATGCAATGGCTAAGTTAGTGGCTCAGTAGGCATCCCTTATTTAGGGCACAGGGCAAATGAGCGCGGACAATACGGCGCTGACAGAAGGCGGCGACAGTAGCGCACTGTTGAAATTTGGGTGGCATATGTGCGTCGATAAAAGAGCGCAAGTTGTAGTATCTATCACCTAACAGCCCAAAACCCTTTAACCCGAGCCCTCAGACCCCATACCTATCCCTAACCGCTGAGACCCCATGCCTAACACTCAGAACCCAAACCCTTAGCCCAAAGACCCTTAACCCTTAACCCAAAGACCCCTAACCGTAAAACCCCTTAGTCCACCCTTAAGTCCTTATCTCAACTCCGGCGCGCAGATGTCGGACGCGCTATTGACGGACAAGATTTTGCCTGTTGGCGCATGTGCCGTCACGCATTTTTCACGCACCAACGTCATAGCATTACAATGGAACATGATGTATATGTTAGGGGATTCACTCTTGGTAACATTTGCTTGCCTGTGATCCTTTATGGCTGGCACGGGTTAGCCTAAAACGCTCATACACTTCCACATCAGTTAACCCCTCTAATGTCACTCTTTCCCTGTACACCATGAGTGCACGAAGCCTCCTGGCAGGCTCCTGGGCCTGCTCCCCCCCTAGGGGTCCCTCATCCCTCAACAGCTGATCACCCACATCAAGGTCCTCCTCCTGTCTGCAGGTGCCCTCATATCCCCGTGTCCCTGTGCCACTGGAGCTCTCTCCCCTAACTGACCCCCCACCATGTCCCTAGGCATATCCTGTGATGAGCCACTTGCCTGGCTTCGTTCCGGACCACCATGGATTGCATCAGCACGCTCGCCCACATTCACTCCCAGCCGCCCCTCTCTGTCACGCCTCAGCCACTCCTCAGCCGCATGCCTGACATCCGGGTTTCCACTCTGCAACATTCGAAACAAATATCCATTCCTACGATGCTGCGCTCTACTCACATACCTATACACCGCACTCAGGTTGCTGCTATCCATGATGGTTCCGACTTGCTAATTCCTGGCTTATGATGTTGTTTTAAAGCTTGCTAACTACCGCAGCTGTGATTATCCTGGTGGATTTCACCATTGGAATAGCTCACTGGTGTATTTGAGCTTCATCATGTTATGAATTTCCCTGATCATGGATTGGTTTAGCCAGTTTAATTTGTAACCCCTAATGTTATGGCCCACATTTTAATTTGGGCCCATGCTACGTGATCTATGTAATGTGGAGTTGAAATATAGCTAATATTTGTGTTCCAAAATGTAGATGTGATGAGTGAGATGTAAATTAGATGATGTTGATATGTTTAAGGGACACATTCTAGCCTTTGTGAGTGCTAAAGGGCTAATATGTCAGCCATATTGAGGATTTACATGACAATAAAAATATATCTTTTATTTACATATTTGATCATTGGGGATTGTTTTGCCAGTAATTTGAATGCCTTTTATTGATTCATCAATACTTTTAGGGCCCTTGCAGCCCTATTTTATTCCAAGCCATTAAGTGCATCGTGTGACCCAGAACGGATGTGGTCTTAAATTTAATATCTAGCCATACGCGAATCATGGCCTTGAAACTCAAGGCCGTGACATTCAGGCGCG
The DNA here is from genome assembly GCA_027410445.1 of Discoglossus pictus. NCBI lineage: Eukaryota > Metazoa > Chordata > Amphibia > Anura > Alytidae > Discoglossus > Discoglossus pictus. The sequence goes on from CM050165.1 coordinate 238,757,022, forward strand.
CTCGCAAGCTGGAAGGGGGACGGACTAGCCGCGACCGGCACGAACCATCCAATAGGGGAATAACGCAGAGCGCCACAGGTCTCACAGCCAATCACTTATGGGATAGATCATTTGATTGACAGTGGGAGGGTAAAAATATGAATGACACGTGCCGATGCCTCGACTGTGTTGCGATTTCTGCTGAAGTAGCTTGGTCGGTTATAGGAGGTAAGTTGCTTTATTATCAAGTTGCGGTTTATGTTCTTTTTTCGAGTCTACAGTTACTACAGTTACGGAGTACGATGTAAAGAAATAAAATTGCTTTTTTTTATTGTTAATAGGTTTTTGTAGTTTCAATAGGATATTGTCCAGCAACTAGCTGTTTGGAGGGAGGTAAGTTGCATTGTACATACTTTTCATCCTATCAAGCTATGTGTTATATTCTTTTTAGGTTTTTATACTTCCTACATTTACTGAGTACACTGGAGAGAAGTACAATTGTATTTTTTATTGTTTATAGGTTTGGAGAGGAGGTGTTTGTGGGGAGAGGAGTTTGGTGGAGGGAGGTAAGTTTTTTTTATTTTTATGGTTCGTATTCTATCTCATACGTTTCTACACTTAAGACCTACACATATTTCCAGATTACACATATTTGCGATACACATAGGTGTTCCAAACTGCTTCTTCAATGGGGTTTGACAAGAACCTAGTTCCAGCCTAGCCCAGCAGTACCATGTAGTTCCTACTACCTCTGGTACAGAAGATGGCTTCAGGATAGGTACTACGCCAAGGAATATGTGCAGAGGATAATGCAGATAGCATATTAGTGGCCTCAGACATGGGCCACTCCCCACACATGATAGAAGCACACAGTAAATAGCTGCATACCTTGTATATATGCAAACTGTAACTGACCCTTCCACATTGGTTATGAAAGTTTGGATGTAGCATGTTTCATCAGCGCCACTCAGGTCCGGAGTGACAGGTGCTGTACACCCCTACCACTGCTCTGTCACAGGCTCTGTCCACTTAAGGTGGATTACTATAGTTACAACAATGATATACAAGCAGAAAGAGTGTTATAGGCGATCAGAATGGGGGACGGGGGGAGAAGGCAAACCCACTAAAACATTTCTTAATTTCTCTTTCTTTTCTTTTCAGGTGGTGATGGAGGGAGAGCAGAGGGGAGAGGAGGGGAAAGTTGGGGGAGAGGAGTGGCAGGGAGTCCCGGGGCGTGAAGGTGGGGAAGAGGAGGGGAGGAGTGAGGAGGTAGGAGTAGGAAAAGAGAAGGAGGTAGGAGGAGAATGAGAAGAGGAGAAGGAGGTAGGAGAGGAGGAGGAGGGAGAAGGAGAAGAGGAGGAGGGAGTAGGAGAAGAGAAGGAGGAGGGAGGAGGAGAAGAGGAGGAGGGAGAAGGAGAAGAGGAGGGAGGAGAGGAGAGTAGGAGGAAGGAGTAGGGAGGAGAGAGGAGTAGGAGGGAGTAGGGAGGAGAGAGGAGTAGGAGGGAGTAGGGAGGAGAGGATGAGTAGGGAGGAGAGGAGGAGGAGAAGGGTGGAGAGGAGGAGGAGGGTGGAGAGGAGGAAGAGGGTGGAGAGGAGGGGGGAGGAGGAGAGTGGATTAGGAGAGTGTCCTCAACCCCAGTCGGGGGAGCAAGAGGCTGGCAGCAGGTCCAGGGCCCAAAATTATAGCTGGGAGGAGAATTTGGTCCTCCTGGAGGCAATCCGTGACTGCCCCATCATCACCGGGGTGGGGGGGGGAGTTAAGGCTGGGCCCAGGGCTGATGCTTGGCAGCAGGTGCTCCATTTGGTGATTAGTGTGGTGGACTGTGGAAGGAGTCTACAGTCTATAAAGCACAGATTAGATGACATCAGGGCCGTGTTGAGGATGAAGATGGCCCAGGAGGACGAGGGGTGGAGGGGAGGTCTGGGTCCTGTGACCAGCCAGAGGCGGCGGGGGCATCGGCCCCCTACCAGGAACATCCGGCACAGGGGGAGGATGAAGGAAGATCGGAGGGCCCTGGGTCTGAGGATGGGCAGGTCATTGACCTGGGGGACTCACACGGCACAAGCCCTGGAAAATTAGACCCAACTATGCCCATCCTCCAGAGACTTTTGCTAGCTCTGGGGCCCTCCCACGCCTCTGGGACGACACTTCCTTCCCCACACAGCAGTGTGCCGGCCTGGTCGCCACCAAGCCCAACACTGATGTCACCCCAGGATCCAGCTGGGGACCAGACCCTCCCCACTACACCTCCTCGCCAGGCCCACCCAGGAGGAGTGACCTCACCACAGAGCCAGGCTGTGCAGGTCGAGATGCTGGCTGTTATGCAGGAGCAGCTGGCCAGCATGCAGGAGATGGAGGCCATCATGCAGGGGATGGATGCCAGCCTGCTTTAGATGGCGGCCAGCATCTCTGCCCTTAATTCCCATTTGAAGCACAGCCTGGCCAGGCTGTCCAGGGAGGTGAGGAGGAACCATCTAACATTGGAGCACCTTCAGGTCTGGATGCTCAGGCAGGAGATGGTCCCCAGCCCACCATCAAAGGGGATCTCCCAGTCCCCCTGTCAGGAGCAGCATGGCCCCTCCTCTCCTCCCATAATGTGTCTGCCACCAGCATTCCAGCTGCCTTGCACCGCCCGCCCCCCACCAGTACCACCAGTGGGGAGACGGAGGATGGGCACGGATAATGTGGGTCCTGGGCCCAAGCGGAGGAGGACATAGGGCCTCATTCGATTGCATTGTGGCCAATTGCTTAGGGCTCAATATCAGCATAGAGCATATTTATTTTACAGATGTTTGTAGTTAGGGAACTTCTATCCAAAAGCAAGCTCTTCACTAACTCCAACTTCTGTAACTAAATATATGCTCTGTGCTTATATAGAGCCCTATTCAATTGGCCAAATTGCAATTGAATGATGCCCATAGGGTATGCAGACATGTTTTTGCCTTCTCAACAGCACTCCTCAGTGACCATCAATTGGTGACAGGTTAAACAGAACACAACAGGCCTCATTCAAATGCGATTTGGCCAATTGAATAGGGCTCTTTATAAGCACATAGCATATATTTTAAACAAAGTTTTTAGTTAGTGAACTTATATCCAAAAGCAAGGTCTTCACTAACTAAAACCTTCTGTAAAAAATATGCTCTGTGCTCAAAATCAATTGGCCAAATTGCAATTGAATCAGGCCCAAAATATCACCATCACATAGGCCAAGATCCAAAACTCTGGAGCTGGGCTAGATTCAGTTACTAGTGTGACCAATAAATTGTCACTAAAGAGTGCTGTTGAGAAGACATGCTGCAGGCCCTATGATGTTTTCAGGCCTTATTTTGTAGATTTTGTCTTTTTTTGCTTCTTTTTGTTTTTTCAGGTCCATGAAGGCATCTCCTGCATCTGCAAGCATTCTGGAGGAATTATATGAGGTGTAGGATTTTCCCAGTGCCTCTCAGTTAGCCTTGAATGACAGCCCCCCTTTAAAATGTAGCTCCCACAATCTTAAAGCTATCATATTGCCAGATATCTCAGACATGCTTGTTGTTAGCTTAAATGTAGACTAATAACGCTATAGCGGTGGATTTGAAAAGTTTCACAATGGCATGTTAATGACAGCCAGCATTAATATATGCACTAGTGAAGCATGTGATCCTGACCTCAATATCAGTCTGAGAACAGATCCTTGGGTCTGATGTAAGTAACAGTGAATCTGGCTGCTGACCTTTGTGCCCTCTCCGTATTAATGGCTATTTGCCCATATTACTGATTATCCACAGACCTAGCTAATAGTTAGTAATGCTTGAAGATGGTAATCAGGTGAGTTGCTATATTGGTACAGTATTTAGAACTGTACTGTACATACATTGTGATTCTTTTTTTTTGATCCTCCTCCGTCTTTTTCTATTTGACCACTTATTTTAGATTTTTGTTTGGTCAACACACTGTATGTGTAAAACTGGATTGGATTACACAGTCCAGAGGTTGAATCATCTGTTTCATTGAGTACATCTAGTTACAAGTTGTAAGTGCTATGCACATACATGGTTTCTTCAGTTAAATGGAGAGATTTGTGATTATCCTTTTTTTCATCAGATTCCGGTTGCAGCGGTGTAGTGACCGCATGTGACCCTGGTAGGTGCTATGCATCATGCTTATTCTCGACTATGACATTACCCCCTGTAGGTTTCCCCTTTGTTCCAGCCTCTTGCTCTCCCAGGAGGTGCCCGCACCACACCTATGATATTAATGCAGTTTTGACCACTGCTGATTGTGGTCTGTCTATCAAATAAAGCTTTGTTATACCGTTATGTGAATGGCCTAACTTGACCACTGCTGATTGAGGTCTGTGTAAAAAAATAAAGCTTTGTTACACCGTTCTGACTGTGTCCGTGTGTTATGAATATTTTGGGTTCTGTGACATCCACATGCATTACATTAGTGTCACATTCCTATAGATGTAAACTGATGAGCCCTAGTTAACATGCAATAGATCAATATATATAAAACTGTTGAAGAGTCAGAATAGCTTTAGATATCATATGATCTCAAATATCACATCTACTAATAATATAGGGTTAATACCCATGACAAGTCTGATTAGCGATACTGTGGAGTAGGAACATTCCCCTGAGGCCCTTCAATGAATAGGACAGGTGACACTGGAGTGGTTTTTCAGTTCCTTCTCTAGTTGATTGGGATTAGTCTGACCTCTCTGCTAAGACGTACCCACCTACACTGGCCATACGTGGTATAGCTCACAGCTTCATTGAAGTACACAAACCCCTTCACTAACACCACTTAGCATATGTGTTAATAAAGTTAGTTGCCCAATAATGAACATGCATTGGCTAAATATCCTTTGGTTATCATATGTTGTAATGGTCATGCACATGCCAATATGACAAACCATGCTGCAACATGCATAATATGATTAAAGCCACGCTACCCAATTCAATAGCAAGAGTAAAGCATGAGTCAGGTCATATGAACCCTTTGCCACGCACATGAGCTCTATTGTGATCCCTGAAATCTCTATCTATTTGCATATACAACTCGCTCATCACATCTAAATTTGGTAACACAATCATTTTGCTAATTACAACACCACATGGCATATATCAAGTAGCAGGGAAACATTTTAATGTATGTTGTTTAGTTGTGTCCGACTCTCTGTGAATCTATGAGCTGCAGCACATTCAGCTAGGTCTCTGCCTGTGCTGTTATCCATGGTTTGCATGCTAAATATACTGGTGTGGTTTGTCGGTTCCTTCTCAAGTGGATTGGACCTTGTCTAATCTCTCTGCTATGACATGCCCAGCTACAGTGGCCCTACATGTTATAGCTCACAGCTTCATTCAGGTACACAAGCCCCTTCACCACCACCACTTAGCAATGCTGAAGGGGACCAGGGGAAGATACACCACACATATCTACTCTGACCTATCAGAAAGGGCTGCAAGCACAAAGGGAGACTGTCCAGAGGCTTGGAGATTGACAGCAAACTCACCGTCATCAGGGATAATCTCCGCTACGCCCATCCTGGTGGTAGGCATGTGCCAGATGTCAAGCCATTCCCATTTGGCGAACTTCCAATCTGTTCTGCTATTTATCAATTTACATGGGTGAGGGTTGCTAAGTGGTGGTGGTGAAGGGGCTTGTGTACCTGAATGAAGCTGTGAGCTACTGTAGGTGGGCAGGTCATAGCAGAGAGATCAGACAAATCCCTATCCACTAGAGGAGGAACTGACAACCCACTCCAATCTCTTTGGCATTCAAACTTTGGAGAACAGCACAGGCAGAGACCTAGCTGAATGTGCTGCAGTCCATATGGTCACAGAGAGTCGGACACAACTGAAGAACTTAACCACATATATTGAAATATTATCCTGGAACTTGATATATGCCATGTGGCGGTCTAATTTGGCCACTATTTGTGTTCTCAAATGTGGATCGACTTTAGAGCGAGCATCGAATGTGCGCTCTCATCTGGGCACCGACACATGCGCACAGCAACAACAGCAGGCCCGACACTAGGCTAGGGGATCTAATGATTAGGATTAGGCTGCGGGGTGTAAGGGTTAGGATTAGTCTGTGGCTACAAGGGTTAGAAGGGTTCATGGCATTAGGCCATATCACTTGCACCCTTTCATCGACTCGCAATAGTCCCAAACCTTAGAACTGCGCAATGCTGTCGGCGCGCTCGTGTCAGCTACATTTTGTCAAAACACATTTGCTGTGCGCGTCAATGTTGGAGTGACATATTCTATTATAGGGCTGTTTTAGAGGCTACAATGGAACCCATGAGTGGGAAAGGGTTAATTTGGCCTGAAATATTAAACTCATTTTAACAATTATTAATTTGGAGGCCGTAATGTTTAGGCCTCCATTTTAGCGTTACAGGCTTAAACGCCATGCAGTCTGCAAAAAACGTTACAAAATGGATACCTTCAACCTCCAAACACGCACAGGCTTTAATAAGGAGCTACGGGCTTGGAGGACATTCACCCTCCAAGGCCGCACGGGATTGAATAACTAGCTACGGGCTTGATCATTGAAGTCCGTGGGACTTGGACGGATTTTAACATCAAAGTATAATTTGGCGATGTGCAAGCTTGAGAATGTTTTGCTATTAATCCTCATGCCCCCCATTGTGTTCCTCATCATTTACAGTGCTTTGCAGTGCTGGATTGAATATCTATAGACTTCTACAATGCTTTGAGTTTGCGGCCTTCAACCTCCAAACACGTACAGGTTTTAACAAGGACGAGCCCGCGGGACTTCGGACGGAAAATAAACCGGAAATTAAATATTGGATTTGGGCTATGTGCAAGCTTGAGGGGGTGTTGCTATTAATCCTCATGTCCCCCATTATGATGCCTAGCATTTACAGAGCTTTACAGTGCTATCTTGAATTTATATTTGCACTTACAGTTTTCCGACTTTGCGGCCTTAAATCACGATTTACGGGCGCGCGGGAAACGCTTGCGGCCGATTGCATGATTTCAGGCAGGCTGTAAGGTGGATATCCTTGCGGCGCTGTCCATTTGAATAGCAGGGTAGCAGTAGCGCTACACAGGGCCGTAAGATGGCCTCAAGGAATTGCAGCATTGCGGTTATTTTACAGCCGTTAATTGAATAAGGCCCTAGGAGGCTCATCAGCGTTTTTTTGTTTTCTGTTTTTTTTACAGTGCAGATTCTTCCAGGGCACAGCTGGGGTAGAAGAGAAGGAGGCTGGGGACATATAACTATATAGTAGTAGAAGTTATAAATGAATGCAGTATATAGAAAGCTGATAAGGAGCAGTATATAGAAAGCTGCAAATGTATAACTTCCACTACCATATAGTTATATACTATATGAACCACTGCCCTTATCACTTTATATTAAGCACTTTATTTTGTATACTAGTCACTTTTTTTGTGATTAAAATTGTCACTTAGCACTTTATATGGTTTGTCTATAAGGGGCAGAATTTACATTTTTGAGATACCATATTAGTCAATTCAATATTTTTGTGGCCTTTTGCAGCCTATGTTTACATATTTTAATATGGATTTTACAAACTAATAAAAGTTAAGTTTTATAATTTAGTTTATTGTCTTTCTTCTGAGATTAGGATTATTAGGTGTGCCCTATAATAGGATCTTTTTTCTCTTTACACAATATGCTTTATTTATCCTTAGGAGCACCCTAATTAATAAACTATATACTTGGGGCCTCATTCTATTAGCGGCCGCAGCCGTTGCGGGGCCGCAAGGACCGGCCGCAAGCTATTCGGCTATTCTATTCCCTTACGGCCGGAGGCTCCGGCAGGCTTGCGGCCGGTGCCTTGCTATCTCTTGCGGCCGCTCGCGCCGGAGGAAATCCTTTGATCTTAAACGGCCGCAAGAGTTTTGCAATTCAATTCCTCCGGGAAACCTCTCTGCAAGGCTAAAAGCGAGCCGCAGCTTACTTGCAGGAAAGAGGTCTCGCTAGCACCAATTAAGCACATAAAATAGCTCAAATAAAGCCATCCTGCACTTTTAGAAGACTATAAAGGGATTTTAGTTGTTAGAAAAAATAGCACATAATTATCCTGTACTCAAATCCGTAAAATATTTTATTTTTAATATCCGTAAAATATCCATGTAAAAAGTCCAGAGTGCTTGGAGCACCTCAGACACACCCACGCCGCAGCCGGAAAATAAACAGTTAATTTGAACTCGGGTTTGGGCAGATGTGCAAGCTTGAGAGTGGGTTTCTTTTAATCCTCATGTCCCCCAATATGATCCCTAGCATTTACAGAGCTGTGCAGTGCAGGCTTGAATTTATTTTTCAGTTTTTATATTTCAGAGCTTACGGCCGGTTCCAAGATATGCGGCCGGCCGTAAGAGGAGATCCCTGCGGGCCGTATAATAGAATCGCGAGTTAACTGAACCCCCGCAAGGAATCGCAGCCTTACGGCCGATTTACGGCTGATAATAGAATGAGGCCCTTGGTTCTTATGTGATAACCACCATTCCCTATTTTTTTTTTATTCTATAAAGGACCACAAAAGTCCCCATATTTGCTCTGCTCCCATTATACAGAAAATTAAAAAGCATGTGGAAAAAGTGTTTTAATTTTTAAAATTTATGTGAAATTCATGCAGTTATAACCAATAGAAGCAGGTTTTTTTAGTGTGTTGTCTCTGCCTGAATGAGTAATAAGCTCTGTACAGTGGTAAATATTGAATATTCATTAGAATCAAGATAGAAGCTTTGAATAATTAATCATTTGTAACGACTTTGTTACATTCTAGCAGCTCATGCAGCAACTGTTAACATGGCATAGTGGATAATACTGCAGTTTGTGGTACTGAAGGTCCTCGTTCCTTTCCAGTATAAAGGATAAAAATCTGAAATATTTTCTTTAGGATAAATAATAAAGCATATGTCAATATGAGGTAACTGTCTTTTTTTTTTCTTTTTGTTTATTTAAAAACAATTATTTTAATAATCATGTGATAACTAGTTCGCATAAATATTCAATATATATAGTTCAAATAATGAAATTAGATCAACTTACTTTTTAAACCAAAGTATGTGTTGTTGTAGTGGATTGTGTGTAGTTTCATAAAACATTTTTTGCCTTACACTTTTTTTAAGTGACTAATGTATTTATTAACACAAAAAAGTGGAAGACAGGGGAATCAAATCTATGACTTACCAATGAAAACAAAAATGTTTAAAACAGAATGCTTACCACTACACCACCACAATCTGCATTTAAAGACAGTGTAAATATATAATACATTGTGGAACAGTTATCTGTCCACTACGGCCTTATTCTTTATGTACATTCTTGGTAGGACTTCAAGGGCCAATTTCTGTGTAAATTCTTGATCAATTTTAAAGATGTAAGCAACATTGTCCACATGATTTTTCACCCTTATTGATGGTGCAGAGCACATGTGGTGACTTTAGTGGTTCTTTAACTGTTTGCGTCAATATGCAGTAAAAAAAGTCATCATTTGCAATATAATTTTAATATAATCCTAGTTTTTGACAAGATATGCCTGTTTAAAAGTTATTAATATTTGCAAAGCAAATTTCTCATATGGATAATCAAATACAATGTTTCACACTGTGCGCATAGTTACACAACATAACCTGCATAATAGAATGAACATTATCAGCATGTAGCTTGATTTCTCAGTTGTTCTTTAGCTCTACAACCTCCTGAGATTTTTTATGTTAATATAATTAGTGTGTATTATTTGAAAAAATACTGAAAGTTTATTAAGCATAAACAATAAAACAAAAAATGCTCTTCTTTTAAAAGCTTTTGTAGGTATGACTTGCATTAATACTATTGAATGTTGTTGATGAGACAGCTTTTATGTCTTTCTTATTTCCTCAGACAATGAAACATTATAATATGATTTTCCAAAATCTATTTAATTTTTTGTCATTTGCTTGGAATGTTTAACCACATCACACAAGAATGGGGGAAGTGGCTACCGTTATCCAGCCCCAAATGACGTCTGGCCAATCATGAAGGGGAACTGTGCGTGAACCAATAGTCCCCTCCCAGGTCCGCCCACTAGGCGAGGCCAACTAATTAATTTGGGCTTTGAATGTCCAGGGGAAAGCATGTCTTTTACTCTCCTGTGCCCATGCTATGAAGGCTGAGAAGCCTTCAGGCCATCCCATTGTTTCTGGGTGCCTGCCTGTCTGCTCACCAGCTGTGAGCTTCCCATTGTTAGTTCTATGCTGGATACTTAGCTAATGGGATTAACAGGCCTTTGGGAACAAAGGAGGCTTGGCTCTATTCAACGGCTTCCCCTCTACAATATAATGACATACTAATATAATACCATACATTCATATTTACAAATACAACACACAATGTTTCACACACATAGAACCAACACATCCCACCAGCTCCCTCACATGACACCCATTACAATGAGCCTAAACATTTTTCAAATTGGGCACAATGTTCATTGATTGTTTGGAAATTATAGTGTAATGAGACTAAGAGTGGGAGGAGATTGAAGGAAGCCATCACCTACCAAAATGTGACACAAGCCCATTAACCCTTTCCGCTCATGCAAGCTGTTAATGGGCTGGCTGAGCCACAATCGGCTGTTACTATCCAATCACTGTATAATGTAGTACGATGCAGGCTGAACAGTTAATAGAAAGTGGGGAATTGCAATCAACGCCTCAGGAAGGGTTTTTAAAGGGCGCGAAAACCATAAATCATTGACTGTGATGCAAGTGAACACGCAGGTCTAGGCATTGGTGGGTTTGTGAGCATTGGAGAGAGAGAGAGAGAGTAAGAGAGAGAGAATGAGCTTTGTAAGTTTTTGATATTTTGACCTCTAACATTTATTAACCCTTAATTTATAACACACATAATTACTGATATCACAAAATTCCCACACATAGATTAATACGTACACATAGCTATACAAAGCGGTAGGTCATAGCACATCTACACCCCCAATTACCCCCTCATACAATTACTATACTACACAGAATACTCACATTCTTGTTTTACCACATACACATTCATGTATATATTATATTTATTTATCCTTATTTTTATTTCATAAATCATAGGAGGGTAGAGCAGAGGAGGTGGAAAGTAAGGAGAGAGAGGAGATCAGGAGAGAAAGGGGAGCCCCGGAGGGGTAGAGTAAGTAGAGGAGGAGAGTGAGGAGAGAAGGAGAGGATGAGCGGTAGAGGTATGGAGAGAGGGAGAACCAGGTCAGGGAGAGATGTAAGGAGTAGTGGGAGAGATGTATGGCCTAGCCAGAAGGCAGAGGCCTGGAGTGCAATAGCTTCAGCTGTTGCCACATTAGGGGTTGCAAATAGGGACGTAAAGTCTGTCAAAAACAGATATGATGACAGCCGACTGAAGGTGAAGAGGAAGATGGCAGAGGAGGCGAGAGCTGCACGTGCAACTAGGCCACCAGCCAATATCACATATTATATATGGGAGCAGACCCTGAAGGAGTGGATTGAGCCAGCGGCAGTAGTGGGCCTAGTAGGACAGGTGGACACGGGTGTGCCAAGAACCATACAAAGGGAGTATCATATCACACCAAACACACATTGGTATATGAACTTTGGGAGGGGGTGGACAAATACAACTCATATATTATGATGTTTGTATGTATGTATAATTAAGCTGTTTCTCTGGTTGGTGTATACAATGAGCTGTATCCCCCTAGAATTATTCTGGCTCCTACGCCCCTGCCCACACGCATAGATAACTGACATACAATAGCACTGTATAAATAAATATGTAAATCTTGGTAGCAAACATATCATTTTCATAATTTGTATCAATGAAATGTCTGGCCAATACCTGCATTTAAAACTGATTCTGAGTATTATTTCCTATTAGATCAAGAATAATGACATTCAAAAGAGATTACCTGTCTGGGTGTGCGCACTGCAGCATATGTGGATACAGACTCTGTAGGACTGCATGTGCGTATCATATACTGGCTTAACCTGGACCATGTCTCAGCTGCATATTAACAATCATTGCTGGGAACATGTCACAGATTGGTCTCACACACTGCACAGCAGATCCAGCAGAGCACTTGTCTGATGCACATGCAGATGGCACACTGCTCCTGCAGTACAAATATTCATATGAGCCATCATCCACAATGCTCATTATGCAGGCTGTGGTTGATCTGTGTAACACATGCACCTCAGTCAATCACAGGTGACCATGATGTCAAGGATATGGAAACACATAGCTGTCAATTATGTAGGGAAAGTAACTCAAATAGATTTTTCTTCCATTTTAGTACCAAGGAGGACAAGGCCGACCACAGAGGAACAGGTGGATGCTCCACTGGAGGTGGGAGTGGTTGAGGAAGAAGGGTAGGACATTCCAGAGTGCTCGGGACCATCCACACAAGCTGGCCATTCACAATCACCATCATATCAGGAGTGGGAATCACTGCCTGGGCCCTCAACAGCATCATCCAGCCATGCACAGCTGTTCCAGCCCCTTAAACCGGCCATGCCTTGGCCCAAGCCATCATCACAGCTTCCACCTGCTACAACAATATTGCAGCTATGACAGGCCACGACCACTCCCACACAATGGGGTCCCCCAACATGGCCTCCCACACAATGGGCACCCCAATATGATCCAACACCACAGCCCTCCTGCTGACACCTCAGGCACTCCTGCTGTCACCTCAGGTCCTCATGCCGACACCTCAGGCCCTCCTTTCCGACACCTCAGGTCCTGCTGCCATCACCTTGGGCCCTGCTGCTTTCACCTCAGCACTCATGCCATCACCTCCCGCCCTGCTATTGTCACCTCCGGCTCCCAATGGCCTCATCTTCTGCCCCAATGCCAGATTGAGAGGCTCTGGTTGCTCTGAAGGCAATTTCGGCACACACACACCCTCCTGGTTAGTTCCAAATCGCTCCCTTCTGAGGTGAGGAGGCACAATCAAAGGATGGAGAGATATGAGGAACAGGCGATTCGGGACAGGCAGCAACTCAACCAATTAGCCGAATGCCAGCTCATACCTCTCCAGCCTTCGGTTGCACAACTGCAACCCGAGATGGCACCCTCCTCATCTCAGACTTCACCACCATCTCAACCTGATCCCCAGCCAAAAAACGTAGTGGCACCCCACACTCTTACTTCACCAAGATGTGGAAAAGTGAGACAGGGTACGGGCACGGAAAGTGGGAACCCTGTGCTGCGTAAGAGGAGGTCTTAGGACCATCCACAGAGTCCTCTTGATGACTCCTTACTGAATACTGATTGGTATAGATGCTGACATACTATTGGCTGGCTGCAGGTTGTGTGCATTTCTGGTTATGTTTAACATTTGAACAATTGATGTTGAGATGAGGTGTTGTAGTTAATCAGAATATTGTTATGATTGATATCTTGTTCTTGTCTCTGTAGGTGTTAACCGCCAAATCTCATGACCATGAAGGCACGTTCTTCATCTTCGAGCAGTACAATACCATGATGTGAGTAAACACTCAACCCAGTTCCCAACAGGCATTCCACCAGTGTCACCACTGCAGATGGATCTGAAATGCAATATATGACTACATATCTCTTTTTTATTAATGCACATGACTGGTGTGAGTTTCATTTATAATGAATAGTGTCCCGGCTTTAGAGTTGCATGGTCCCATTAGGATCTGCTAATCCAAACCGGTAGTTATACATGCGTTTTTCTTGCATTTCATCCCGTTAACATTATAAAAGCGGATTAATGTCTGTCATGTAGTGATGTCGCGAACATCATATTTTTTGTTCGCGAATCGCGGACGCAAATTCCATCAAATGTTCTTGAACGGACAAACATCGGCGAACCGCCATAGACTTCAATGGGCAGGCGAATTTCAAAGCCTACAGGGACTCTTTCTGGCCACAATAGTGATGGGAAAGTTGTTTCAACGGGACTAACACCTGGATTGTGGCATGCCGGAGGGGGATCCATGACAAAACTCCCACGGAAAATTACATAGTTAATGCAGAGTCTAGTTTTAAGCCATAAAGGGCATAAATCACCTAACATTCCTAAATTGTTTGGAATAACATGCTTTAAAACATCAGGTATGATGTTGTATCGATCAGGTAGTGTAAGGGTTACACCCGCTTCACAGTAACAGACCAATATCTCTGTTTAATGCACCGCAAACAACCGCAAACAGTCCCTTTGCACAACCGCAAACTCCCAATTTGCACAAGGTTGGATACCAAGCTAGCCATGTCCCGTTAGTTGTCCTCACTGATGTCATTGAATGTCTCTTCCTCCACCCAGCCACCAAGGGTCCCCAAAAAGTGACAACAAGCCCCCTGGGACGCCTGCTGTGTTTGGTCTTCCACCTCCTCAAAGCTACCTTCCTGCTCTGACTCCTCTTCTTCAGACTCCCAGAGTCTGGGGGTTTCCACTGCCCAGCATGGAAGATTATACACAGGTCAGAGTCTGGGGTCTTCCAATGCCCAGCATGGAAGATTATACACAGGTTAGAGGCTGGGGTCTTCCACTGCCCAGCATGGAATATTATACACAGGTAAGAGTCTGGGGCTTCCACTGCCCAGCATGGAATATTATACACAGGTCAGAGTCTGGGGGCTTCCACGACCCAGCATGGAATATTATACACAGGTCAGAGTCTGGGGGCTTCCACTGCACAGCATGGAATATTATACACAGGTCAAAGTCTGGGGGCTTCCACTGCCCAGCATGGAATATTATACACAGGTCAGAGTCTGGGGGCTTCCACTGCACAGCATAGAAGATTATACGTGTTGCCTCTGTCTGCATATATTATAAGGTGTGTACTGTTAAGTAGTACTATTCCTATCGGTTTAGGCAATCTAAGGTGCCACCAGATAGGAGAGGTGTATTAAGTTGTAATACTCATTCCTATCAGTTTAATACCTGTTACGTTACCTATCAGGGGACGTGTATATGGCATGGATTTTTTGGAACAGGGAGATGGAAAAAGATGATTGGTTGGACCTCCTACTTCGAATTTGGGGCACTACACGTGCAATCTAAGGTGCCACCAGATATGAGAGGTGTATTAAGTTGTAATACTCATTCCTATCAGTTTAATACCTGTTACGTTACCTATCAGGGGACGTGTATATGGCATGGATTTTTGGAACAGGGAGATGGAAAAAGATGCTTGGTTGGACCTCCTACTTCGAATTTGGGGCACTGCACGTGCAATCTAAGGTGACACCAGATAGGAGTGGTGTATTAAGTTGTAATACTCATTCCTATCAGTTGAATACTTGTTACATTACCTATCAGGGGACGTGTATATGGCATGCATTTTTGGAACAGGGAGATGGAAAAAGATGCTTGGTTGGACCTCCTACTTCCAATTTGGGGCACTGCACGTGCAATCTAAGATGCCATCAGATAGGAGAGGTGTATTAAGTTGTAATACTCATTCCTATCAGTTTAATACCTGTTACGTTACCTATCAGGGGACGTGTATATGGCATGGATTTTTGGAACAGGGAGATGGAAAAAGATGCTTGGTTGGACCTCCTACTTCCAATTTGGGGCACTGCACATGCAATCTAAGGTGCCACCAGATAGGAGAGGTGTATTAAGTTGTAATACTCATTCCTATCAGTTTAATACCTGTTACGTTACCTATCAGGGGACGTGTATATGGCATGGATTTTTTGAACAGGGAGATGGAAAAAGATGCTTGGTTGGACCTCCTACTTCGAATTCGGGGCACTGCACGTGCAATCTAAGGTGCCACCAGATAGGAGAGGTGTATTAAGTTATAATATTCATTCCTATCAGTTTAATACTTGTTACGTTACCTATCAGGGGACGTGTATATGGCATGCATTTTTGGAACAGGGAGATGGAAAAAGATGCTTGGTTGGACCTCCTACTTTGAATTTTGGGCACTGCACGTGCAATCTAAGGTGCCACCAGATAGGAGAGGTGTATTAAGTTGTAATACTCATTCCTATCAGTTTTATACCTGTTACGTTACCTATCAGGGGACGTGTATATGGCATGGATTTTTGGAACAGGGAGATGGAAAAAGATGCAAGGTTGGACCTCCTACTTCGAATTTGGGGCACTGCACGTGCAATCTAAGGTGCCACCAGATAGGAGAGGTGTATTAAGTTGTAATACTCATTCCTATCAGTTTAATACCTGTTACGTTACCTATCAAGGGACGTGTATATGGCATGGATTTTTGGAACAGGGAAATGGAAAAAGATGCTTGGTTGGACCTCCTACTTCGAATTTGGGGCACTGCACGTGCAATCTAAGGTGCCACCAGATAGGAGAGGTGTATAAAGTTGTAATACTCATTCCTATCAGTTTAATACCTGTTACGTTACCTATCAGGGGACGTGTATATGGCATGGATTTTTTGAACAGGGAGATGGAAAAAGATGCTTGGTTGGACCTCCTACTTTGAATTTTGGGCACTGCACTTGCAATCTAAGGTGCCACCAGATAGGAGAGGTGTATTAAGTTGTAATACACATTCCTATCAGTTTTATACCTGTTACGTTACCTATCAGGGGACGTGTATATGGCATGGATTTTTGGAACAGGGAGATGGAAAAAGATGCAAGGTTGGACCTCCTACTTCGAATTTGGGGCACTGCACGTGCAATCTAAGGTGCCACCAGATAGGAGAGGTATATTAAGTTATAATATTCATTCCTATCAGTTTAATACTTGTTACGTTACCTATCAGGGGACGTGTATATGGCATGCATTTTTGGAACAGGGAGATGGAAAAAGATGCTTGGTTGGACCTCCTACTTTGAATTTTGGGCACTGCACTTGCAATCTAAGGTGCCACCAGATAGGAGAGGTGTATTAAGTTGTAATACTCATTCCTATCAGTTTTATACCTGTTACGTTACCTATCAGGGGACGTGTATATGGCATGGATTTTTGGAACAGGGAGATGGAAAAAGATGCAAGGTTGGACCTCCTACTTCGAATTTGGGGCACTGCACGTGCAATCTAAGGTGCCACCAGATAGGAGAGGTGTATTAAGTTGTAATACTCATTCCTATCAGTTTAATACCTGTTACGTTACCTATCAGGGGACGTGTATATGGCATGGAATTTTTGGAACAGGGAGATGGAAAAAGATGATTGGTTGGACCTCCTACTTCGAATTTGGGGCACTACACGTGCAATCTAAGGTGCCACCAGATAGGAGAGGTGTATTAAGTTGTAATACTCATTCCTATCAGTTTAATACCTGTTACGTTACCTATCAGGGGACGTGTATATGGCATGGATTTTTGGAACAGGGAGATGGAAAAAGATGCTTGGTTGGACCTCCTACTTCCAATTTGGGGCACTGCACGTGCAATCTAAGGTGCCATCAGATAGGAGAGGTGTATTAAGTTGAAATACTCATTCCTATCAGTTTAATACCTGTTACGTTACCTATCAAGGGACGTGTATATGGCATGGATTTTTGGAACAGGGAGATGGAAAAAGATGCTTGGTTGGACCTCCTACTTCCAATTTGGGGCACTGCACGTGCAATCTAAGGTGCCATCAGATAGGAGAGGTGTATTAAGTTGTAATACTCATTCCTATCAGTTTAATACCTGTTACGTTACCTATCAGGGGACGTGTATATGGCATGGATTTTTGGAACAGGGAGATGGAAAAAGATGCATGGTTGGACCTCCTACTTCGAATTTGGGGCACTGCACGTGCAATCTAAGGTGCCACCAGATAGGAGAGGTGTATTAAGTTGTAATACTCATTCCTATCAGTTTAATACCTGTTACGTTACCTATCAGGGGACGTGTATATGGCATGGATTTTTTGGAACAGGGAGATGGAAAAAGATGATTGGTTGGACCTCCTACTTCGAATTTGGGGCACTGCACGTGCAATCTAAGGTGCCACCAGATAGGAGAGGTGTATTAAGTTGTAATACTCATTCCTATCAGTTTAATACCTGTTACGTTACCTATCAGGGGACGTGTATATGGCATGGATTTTTGGAACAGGGAGATGGAAAAAGATGCTTGGTTGGACCTCCTACTTCGAATTTGGGGCACTGCACGTGCAATCTAAGGTGCCACCAGATAGGAGAGGTGTATTAAGTTGTAATACTCATTCCTATCAGTTTAATACCTGTTACGTTACCTATCAGGGGACGTGTATATGGCATGGATTTTTGGAACAGGGAGATGGAAAAAGATGATTGGTTGGACCTCCTACTTCGAATTTGGGGCACTACACGTGCAATCTAAGGTGCCACCAGATAGGAGAGGTGTATTAAGTTGTAATACTCATTCCTATCAGTTTAATACCTGTTACGTTACCTATCAGGGGACGTGTATATGGCATGGCATTTTTGGAACAGGGAAGATGGAAAAAGATGCTTGGTTGGACCTCCTACTTCCAATTTGGGGCACTGCACGTGCAATCTAAGGTGCCACCAGATAGGAGAGGTGTATTAAGTTGTAATACTCATTCCTATCAGTTTAATACCTGTTACGTTACCTATCAGGGGACGTGTATATGGCATGGATTTTTGGAACAGGGAGATGGAAAAAAGATGCTTGGTTGGACCTCCTACTTCGAATTTGGGGCACTGCACGTGCAATCTAAGGTGCCACCAGATAGGAGAGGTGTATTAAGTTGTAATACTCATTCCTATCAGTTTAATACCTGTTACGTTACCTATCAGGGGACGTGTATATGGCATGGATTTTTGGAACAGGGAGATGGAAAAAGATGATTGGTTGGACCTCCTACTTCGAATTTGGGGCACTGCACGTGCAATCTAAGGTGCCACCAGATAGGAGAGGTGTATTAAGTTGTAATACTCATTCCTATCAGTTTAATACCTGTTACGTTACCTATCAGGGGACGTGTATATGGCATGGATTTTTTGAACAGGGAGATGGAAAAAGATGCTTGGTTGGACCTCCTACTTCGAATTTGGGGCACTGCACGTGCAATCTAAGGTGCCACCAGATAGGAGAGGTGTATTAAGTTATAATATTCATTCCTATCAGTTTAATACTTGTTACGTTACCTATCAGGGGACGTGTATATGGCATGCATTTTTGGAACAGGGAGATGGAAAAAGATGCTTGGTTGGACCTCCTACTTTGAATTTTGGGCACTGCACTTGCAATCTAAGGTGCCACCAGATAGGAGAGGTGTATTAAGTTGTAATACTCATTCCTATAAGTTTTATACCTGTTACGTTACCTATCAGGGGATGTGTATTTGGCATGGAGAACAGGGAGATGGAAAAAGATGATTGGTTGGACCTCCTATTTCGAATTTGGGGCACTACACGTGCAATCTAAGGTGCCACCAGATAGGAGAGGTGTATTAAGTTGTAATACTCATTCCTATCAGTTTAATACCTGTTACGTTACCTATCAGGGGACGTGTATATGGCATGGATTTTTGGAACAGGGAAATGGAAAAATATGCTTGGTTGGACCTCCTACTTCCAATTTGGGGCACTGCACGTGCAATCTAAGGTGCCACCAGATAGGAGAGGTGTATTAAGTTGTAATACTCATTCCTATCAGTTTTATACCTGTTACGTTACCTATCAGGGGACGTGTATATGGCATGGATTTTTGGAACAGGGAGATGGGAAAAGATGCTTGGTCTGACCTCCTACTTCGAATTTGGGGCACTGCACGTGCAATCTAAGGTGCCACCAGATAGGAGAGGTGTATTAAGTTGTAATTCTCATTCCTATCAGTTTAATACCTGTTACGTTACCTATCAGGGGACGTGTATATGGCATGGATTTTTGGAACAGGGAAATGGAAAAAGATGCTTGGTTGGACCTCCTACTTCGAATTTGGGGCACTGCACGTGCAATCTAAGGTGCCACCAGATAGGAGAGGTGTATTAAGTTGTAATACTCATTCCTATCAGTTTAATACCTGTTACGTTACCTATCAGGGGACGTGTATATGGCATGGATTTTTTGAACAGGGAGATGGAAAAAGATGCTTGGTTGGACCTCCTACTTCGAATTTGGGGCACTGCACGTGCAATCTAAGGTGCCACCAGATAGGAGAGGTGTATTAAGTTATAATATTCATTCCTATCAGTTTAATACTTGTTACGTTACCTATCAGGGGACTTGTATATGGCATGCATTTTTGGAACAGGGAGATGGAAAAAGATGCTTGGTTGGACCTCCTACTTTGAATTTTGGGCACTGCACTTGCAATCTAAGGTGCCACCAGATAGGAGAGGTGTATTAAGTTGTAATACTCATTCCTATCAGTTTTATACCTGTTACGTTACCTATCAGGGGACGTGTATATGGCATGGATTTTTGGAACAGGGAGATGGAAAAAGATGCAAGGTTGGACCTCCTACTTCGAATTTGGGGCACTGCACGTGCAATCTAAGGTGCCACCAGATAGGAGAGGTGTATTAAGTTGTAATACTCATTCCTATCAGTTTAATACCTGTTACGTTACCTATCAGGGGACGTGTATATGGCATGGATTTTTTGGATTAGGGAGATGGAAAAAGATGATTGGTTGGACCTCCTACTTCGAATTTGTGGCACTGCACGTGCAATCTAAGGTGCCACCAGATAGGAGTGGTGTATTAAGTTGTAATACTCATTCCTATCAGTTTAATACTTGTTACGTTACCTATCAGGGGACGTGTATATGGCATGCATTTTTGGAACAGGGAGATGGAAAAAGATGCTTGGTTGGACCTCCTACTTCCAATTTGGGGCACTGCACGTGCAATCTAAGGTGCCATCAGATAGGAGAGGTGTATTAAGTTGTAATACTCATTCCTATCAGTTTAATACCTGTTACGTTACCTATCAAGGGACGTGTATATGGCATGGATTTTTGGAACAGGGAGATGGAAAAAGATGCTTGGTTGGACCTCCTACTTCATATTTGGGGCACTGCACGTGCAATCTAAGGTGCCACCAGATAGGAGAGGTGTATTAAGTTGTAATACTCATTCCTATCAGTTTAATACCTGTTACGTTACCTATCAGGGGACGTGTATATGGCATGGATTTTTGGAACAGGGAGATTGAAAAAGATGCTTGGTTGGACCTCCTGCTTCGAATTTGGGGCACTGCACGTGCAATCTAAGGTGCCACCAGATAGGAGTGGTGTATTAAGTTGTAATACTCATTCCTATCAGTTTAATACCTGTTACGTTACCTATCAGGGGACGTGTATATGGCATGGATTTTTGGAACAGGGAGATGGAAAAAGATGATTGGTTGGACCTCCTACTTCGAATTTGGGGCACTGCACGTGCAATCTAAGGTGCCACCAGATAGGAGAGGTGTATTAAGTTGTAATACTCATTCCTATCAGTTTAATACCTGTTACGTTACCTATCAGGGGACGTGTATATGGCATGGATTTTTTGAACAGGGAGATGGAAAAAGATGCTTGGTTGGACCTCCTACTTCGAATTTGGGGCACTGCACGTGCAATCTAAGGTGCCACCAGATAGGAGAGGTGTATTAAGTTATAATATTCATTCCTATCAGTTTAATACTTGTTACGTTACCTATCAGGGGACGTGTATATGGCATGCATTTTTGGAACAGGGAGATGGAAAAAGATGCTTGGTTGGACCTCCTACTTTGAATTTTGGGCACTGCACTTGCAATCTAAGGTGCCACCAGATAGGAGAGGTGTATTAAGTTGTAATACTCATTCCTATCAGTTTTATACCTGTTACGTTACCTATCAGGGGATGTGTATTTGGCATGGAGAACAGGGAGATGGAAAAAGATGATTGGTTGGACCTCCTACTTCGAATTTGGGGCACTACACGTGCAATCTAAGGTGCCACCAGATAGGAGAGGTGTATTAAGTTGTAACACTCATTCCTATCAGTTTAATACCTGTTACGTTACCTATCAGGGGACGTGTATATGGCATGGATTTTTGGAACAGGGAAATGGAAAAATATGCTTGGTTGGACCTCCTACTTCCAATTTGGGGCACTGCACGTGCAATCTAAGGTGCCACCAGATAGGAGAGGTGTATTAAGTTGTAATACTCATTCCTATCAGTTTTATACCTGTTACGTTACCTATCAGGGGATGTGTATTTGGCATGGAGAACAGGGAGATGGAAAAAGATGATTGGTTGGACCTCCTACTTCGAATTTGGGGCACTGCACGTGCAATCTAAGGTGCCACCAGATAGGAGAGGTGTATTAAGTTGTAATACTCATTCCTATCAGTTTAATACCTGTTACGTTACCTATCAGGGGACGTGTATATGGCATGGATTTTTGGAACAGGGAAATGGAAAAATATGCTTGGTTGGACCTCCTACTTCCAATTTGGGGCACTGCACGTGCAATCTAAGGTGCCACCAGATAGGAGAGGTGTATTAAGTTGTAATACTCATTCCTATCAGTTTAATACCTGTTACGTTACCTATCAGGGGACGTGTATATGGCATGGATTTTTTGAACAGGGAGATGGGAAAAGATGCTTGGTCTGGACCTCCTACTTCGAATTTGGGGCACTGCACATGCAATCTAAGGTGCCACCAGATAGGAGAGGTGTATTAAGTTATAATATTCATTCCTATCAGTTTAATACCTTGTTACGTTACCTATCAGGGGACTTGTATATGGCATGCATTTTTGGAACAGGGAGATGGAAAAAGATGCTTGGTTGGACCTCCTACTTTGAATTTTGGGCACTGCACTTGCAATCTAAGGTGCCACCAGATAGGAGAGGTGTATTAAGTTGTAATACTCATTCCTATCAGTTTTATACCTGTTACGTTACCTATCAGGGGACGTGTATATGGCATGGATTTTTGGAACAGGGAGATGGAAAAAGATGCAAGGTTGGACCTCCTACTTCGAATTTGGGGCACTGCACGTGCAATCTAAGGTGCCACCAGATAGGAGAGGTGTATTAAGTTGTAATACTCATTCCTATCAGTTTAATACCTGTTACGTTACCTATCAGGGGACGTGTATATGGCATGGATTTTTGGATTAGGGAGATGGAAAAAGATGATTGGTTGGACCTCCTACTTCGAATTTGGGGCACTACACGTGCAATCTAAGGTGCCACCAGATAGGAGAGGTGTATTAAGTTGTAATACTCATTCCTATCAGTTTAATACCTGTTACGTTACCTATCAGGGGACGTGTATATGGCATGGAGAACAGGGAGATGGAAAAAGATGATTGGTTGGACCTCCTACTTCGAATTTGGGGCACTACACGTGCAATCTAAGGTGCCACCAGATAGGAGAGGTGTATTAAGTTGTAATACTCATTCCTATCAGTTTAATACGTGTTACGTTACCTATCAGGGGACGTGTATATGGCATGGATTTTTTGGAACAGGGAGATGGAAAAAGATGCTTGGTTGGACCTCCCTACTTCGAATTTGTGGCACTGCACGTGCAATCTAAGGTGCCACCAGATAGGAGTGGTGTATTAAGTTGTAATACTCATTCCTATCAGTTTAATACTTGTTACGTTACCTATCAGGGGACGTGTATATGGCATGCATTTTTGGAACAGGGAGATGGAAAAAGATGCTTGGTTGGACCTCCTACTTCCAATTTGGGGCACTGCACGTGCAATCTAAGGTGCCATCAGATAGGAGAGGTGTATTAAGTTGTAATACTCATTCCTATCAGTTTAATACCTGTTACGTTACCTATCAAGGGGACGTGTATATGGCATGGATTTTTGGAACAGGGAGATGGAAAAAGATGCTTGGTTGGACCTCCTACTTCGTATTTGGGGCACTGCACGTGCAATCTAAGGTGCCACCAGATAGGAGAGGTGTATTAAGTTGTAATACTCATTCCTATCAGTTTAATACCTGTTACGTTACCTATCAGGGGACGTGTATATGGCATGGATTTTTGGAACAGGGAGATAGAAAAAGATGCTTGGTTGGACCTCCTACTTCGAATTTGGGGCACTGCACGTGCAATCTAAGGTGCCACCAGATAGGAGTGGTGTATTAAGTTGTAATACTCATTCCTATCAGTTTAATACCTGTTACGTTACCTATCAGGGGACGTGTATATGGCATGGATTTTTGGAACAGGGAGATGGAAAAAGATGAGTGGTTGGACCTCCTACTTCGAATTTGCGGCACTGCACGTGCAATCTAAGGATGCCACCAGATAGGAGAGGTGTATTAAGTTGTAATACTCATTCCTATCAGTTTAATACCTGTTACGTTACCTATCAGGGGACGTGTATATGGCATGGATTTTTTGAACAGGGAGATGGAAAAAGATGCTTGGTTGGACCTCCCACTTCGAATTTGGGGCACTGCACGTGCAATCTAAGGTGCCACCAGATAGGAGAGGTGTATTAAGTTGTAATACTCATTCCTATCAGTTTAATACCTGTTACGTTACCTATCAGGGGACGTGTATATGGCATGCATTTTTGGAACAGGGAGATGGAAAAAGATGCTTGGTTGGACCTCCTACTTCGAATTTGGGGCACTGCACGTGCAATCTAAGGTGCCACCAGATAGGAGAGGTGTATTAAGTTGTAATACTCATTCCTATCAGTTTAATACCTGTTACGTTACCTATCAGGGGACGTGTATATGGCATGGATTTTGAACAGGGAGATGGAAAAAGATGCTTGGTTGGACCTCCTACTTCGAATTTGGGGCACTGCACGTGCAATCTATGGTGCCACCAGATAGGAGAGGTGTATTAAGTTGTAATATTCATTCCTATCAGTTTAATACTTGTTACGTTACCTATCAGGGGACGTGTATATGGCATGGATTTTTGGAACAGGGAGATGGAAAAAGATGCTTGGTTGGACCTCCTACTTCGAATTTGGGGCACTGCACGTGCAATCTAAGGTGCCACCAGATAGGAGAGGTGTATTAAGTTGTAATACTCATTCCTATCAGTTTTATACCTGTTACGTTACCTATCAGGGGATGTGTATTTGGCATGGAGAACAGGGAGATGGAAAAAGATGATTGGTTGGACCTCCTACTTCGAATTTGGGGCACTACACGTGCAATCTAAGGTGCCACCAGATAGGAGAGGTGTATTAAGTTGTAATACTCATTCCTATCAGTTTAATACCTGTTACGTTACCTATCAGGGGACGTGTATATGGCATGGATTTTTGGAACAGGGAAATGGAAAAATATGCTTGGTTGGACCTCCTACTTCGAATTTGGGGCACTGCACGTGCAATCTAAGGTGCCACCAGATAGGAGAGGTGTATTAAGTTGTAATACTCATTCCTATCAGTTTTATACCTGTTACGTTACCTATCAGGGGACGTGTATATGGCATGGATTTTTGGAACAGGGAGATGGGAAAAGATGCTTGGTCTGACCTCCTACTTCGAATTTGGGGCACTGCACGTGCAATCTAAGGTGCCACCAGATAGGAGAGGTGTATTAAGTTGTAATTCTCATTCCTATCAGTTTAATACCTGTTACGTTACCTATCAGGGGACGTGTATATGGCATGGATTTTTGGAACAGGGAAATGGAAAAAGATGCTTGGTTGGACCTCCTACTTCCAATTTGGGGCACTGCACGTGCAATCTAAGGTGCCACCAGATAGGAGAGGTGTATTAAGTTGTAATACTCATTCCTATCAGTTTAATACCTGTTACGTTACCTATCAGGGGACGTGTATATGGCATGGATTTTTTGAACAGGGAGATGGAAAAAGATGCTTGGTTGGACCTCCTACTTCGAATTTGGGGCACTGCACATGCAATCTAAGGTGCCACCAGATAGGAGAGGTGTATTAAGTTATAATATTCATTCCTATCAGTTTAATACTTGTTACGTTACCTATCAGGGGACTTGTATATGGCATGCATTTTTGGAACAGGGAGATGGAAAAAGATGCTTGGTTGGACCTCCTACTTTGAATTTTGGGCACTGCACTTGCAATCTAAGGTGCCACCAGATAGGAGAGGTGTATTAAGTTGTAATACTCATTCCTATCAGTTTTATACCTGTTACGTTACCTATCAGGGGACGTGTATATGGCATGGATTTTTGGAACAGGGAGTTGGAAAAAGATGCAAGGTTGGACCTCCTACTTCGAATTTGGGGCACTGCACGTGCAATCTAAGGTGCCACCAGATAGGAGAGGTGTATTAAGTTGTAATACTCATTCCTATCAGTTTAATACCTGTTACGTTACCTATCAGGGGACGTGTATATGGCATGGATTTTTTGGATTAGGGAGATGGAAAAAGATGATTGGTTGGACCTCCTACTTCGAATTTGTGGCACTGCACGTGCAATCTAAGGTGCCACCAGATAGGAGTGGTGTATTAAGTTGTAATACTCATTCCTATCAGTTTAATACTTGTTACGTTACCTATCAGGGGACGTGTATATGGCATGCATTTTTGGAACAGGGAGATGGAAAAAGATGCTTGGTTGGACCTCCTACTTCCAATTTGGGGCACTGCACGTGCAATCTAAGGTGCCATCAGATAGGAGAGGTGTATTAAGTTGTAATACTCATTCCTATCAGTTTAATACCTGTTACGTTACCTATCAAGGGACGTGTATATGGCATGGATTTTTGGAACAGGGAGATGGAAAAAGATGCTTGGTTGGACCTCCTACTTCATATTTGGGGCACTGCACGTGCAATCTAAGGTGCCACCAGATAGGAGAGGTGTATTAAGTTGTAATACTCATTCCTATCAGTTTAATACCTGTTACGTTACCTATCAGGGGACGTGTATATGGCATGGATTTTTGGAACAGGGAGATAGAAAAAGATGCTTGGTTGGACCTCCTGCTTCGAATTTGGGGCACTGCACGTGCAATCTAAGGTGCCACCAGATAGGAGTGGTGTATTAAGTTGTAATACTCATTCCTATCAGTTTAATACCTGTTACGTTACCTATCAGGGGACGTGTATATGGCATGGATTTTTGGAACAGGGAGATGGAAAAAGATGATTGGTTGGACCTCCTACTTCGAATTTGGGGCACTGCACGTGCAATCTAAGGTGCCACCAGATAGGAGAGGTGTATTAAGTTGTAATACTCATTCCTATCAGTTTAATACCTGTTACGTTACCTATCAGGGGACGTGTATATGGCATGGATTTTTTGAACAGGGAGATGGAAAAAGATGCTTGGTTGGACCTCCTACTTCGAATTTGGGGCACTGCACGTGCAATCTAAGGTGCCACCAGATAGGAGAGGTGTATTAAGTTATAATATTCATTCCTATCAGTTTAATACTTGTTACGTTACCTATCAGGGGACGTGTATATGGCATGCATTTTTGGAACAGGGAGATGGAAAAAGATGCTTGGTTGGACCTCCTACTTTGAATTTTGGGCACTGCACTTGCAATCTAAGGTGCCACCAGATAGGAGAGGTGTATTAAGTTGTAATACTCATTCCTATCAGTTTAATACCTGTTACGTTACCTATCAGGGGATGTGTATTTGGCATGGAGAACAGGGAGATGGAAAAAGATGATTGGTTGGACCTCCTACTTCGAATTTGGGGCACTACACGTGCAATCTAAGGTGCCACCAGATAGGAGAGGTGTATTAAGTTGTAACACTCATTCCTATCAGTTTAATACCTGTTACGTTACCTATCAGGGGACGTGTATATGGCATGGATTTTTGGAACAGGGAAATGGAAAAATATGCTTGGTTGGACCTCCTACTTCCAATTTGGGGCACTGCACGTGCAATCTAAGGTGCCACCAGATAGGAGAGGTGTATTAAGTTGTAATACTCATTCCTATCAGTTTTATACCTGTTACGTTACCTATCAGGGGACGTGTATATGGCATGGATTTTTGGAACAGGGAGATGGGAAAAGATGCTTGGTCTGACCTCCTACTTCGAATTTGGGGCACTGCACGTGCAATCTAAGGTGCCACCAGATAGGAGAGGTGTATTAAGTTGTAATTCTCATTCCTATCAGTTTAATACCTGTTACGTTACCTATCAGGGGACGTGTATATGGCATGGATTTTTGGAACAGGGAAATGGAAAAAGATGCTTGGTTGGACCTCCTACTTCCAATTTGGGGCACTGCACGTGCAATCTAAGGTGCCACCAGATAGGAGAGGTGTATTAAGTTGTAATACTCATTCCTATCAGTTTAATACCTGTTACGTTACCTATCAGGGGACGTGTATATGGCATGGATTTTTTGAACAGGGAGATGGAAAAAGATGCTTGGTTGGACCTCCTACTTCGAATTTGGGGCACTGCACATGCAATCTAAGGTGCCACCAGATAGGAGAGGTGTATTAAGTTATAATATTCATTCCTATCAGTTTAATACTTGTTACGTTACCTATCAGGGGACTTGTATATGGCATGCATTTTTGGAACAGGGAGATGGAAAAAGATGCTTGGTTGGACCTCCTACTTTGAATTTTGGGCACTGCACTTGCAATCTAAGGTGCCACCAGATAGGAGAGGTGTATTAAGTTGTAATACTCATTCCTATCAGTTTTATACCTGTTACGTTACCTATCAGGGGACGTGTATATGGCATGGATTTTTGGAACAGGGAGATGGAAAAAGATGCAAGGTTGGACCTCCTACTTCGAATTTGGGGGCACTGCACGTGCAATCTAAGGTGCCACCAGATAGGAGAGGTGTATTAAGTTGTAATACTCATTCCTATCAGTTTAATACCTGTTACGTTACCTATCAGGGGACGTGTATATGGCATGGATTTTTTGGATTAGGGAGATGGAAAAAGATGATTGGTTGGACCTCCTACTTCGAATTTGGGGCACTGCACGTGCAATCTAAGGTGCCACCAGATAGGAGAGGTGTATTAAGTTGTAATACTCATTCCTATCAGTTTAATACCTGTTACGTTACCTATCAGGGGATGTGTATTTGGCATGGAGAACAGGGAGATGGAAAAAGATGATTGGTTGGACCTCCTACTTCGAATTTGGGGCACTACACGTGCAATCTAAGGTGCCACCAGATAGGAGAGGTGTATTAAGTTGTAATACTCATTCCTATCAGTTTAATACCTGTTACGTTACCTATCAGGGGACGTGTATATGGCATGGATTTTTTGGAACAGGGAGATGGAAAAAGATGATTGGTTGGACTTCCTACTTCGAATTTGGGGCACTACACGTGCAATCTAAGGTGCCACCAGATAGGAGAGGTGTATTAAGTTGTAATACTCATTCCTATCAGTTTAATACCTTGTTACGTTACCTATCAGGGGACGTGTATATGGCATGGATTTTTGGAACAGGGAGATGGAAAAAGATGCTTGGTTGGACCTCCTACTTCGATATTTGGGGCACTGCACGTGCAATCTAAGGTGCCACCAGATAGGAGAGGTGTATTAAGTTGTAATACTCATTCCTATCAGTTTAATACCTGTTACGTTACCTATCAGGGGACGTGTATATGGCATGGATTTTTGGAACAGGGAGATAGAAAAAGATGCTTGGTTGGACCTCCTACTTCGAATTTGGGGCACTGCACGTGCAATCTAAGGTGCCACCAGATAGGAGTGGTGTATTAAGTTGTAATACTCATTCCTATCAGTTTAATACCTGTTACGTTACCTATCAGGGGACGTGTATATGGCATGGATTTTTGGAACAGGGAGATGGAAAAAGATGATTGGTTGGACCTCCTACTTCGAATTTGGGGCACTGCACGTGCAATCTAAGGTGCCACCAGATAGGAGAGGTGTATTAAGTTGTAATACTCATTCCTATCAGTTTAATACCTGTTACGTTACCTATCAGGGGACGTGTATATGGCATGGATTTTTTGAACAGGGAGATGGAAAAAGATGCTTGGTTGGACCTCCTACTTCGAATTTGGGGCACTGCACGTGCAATCTAAGGTGCCACCAGATAGGAGAGGTGTATTAAGTTATAATATTCATTCCTATCAGTTTAATACTTGTTACGTTACCTATCAGGGGACGTGTATATGGCATGCATTTTTGGAACAGGGAGATGGAAAAAGATGCTTGGTTGGACCTCCTACTTTGAATTTTGGGCACTGCACTTGCAATCTAAGGTGCCACCAGATAGGAGAGGTGTATTAAGTTGTAATACTCATTCCTATCAGTTTTATACCTGTTACGTTACCTATCAGGGGATGTGTATTTGGCATGGAGAACAGGGAGATGGAAAAAGATGATTGGTTGGACCTCCTACTTCGAATTTGGGGCACTACACGTGCAATCTAAGGTGCCACCAGATAGGAGAGGTGTATTAAGTTGTAACACTCATTCCTATCAGTTTAATACCTGTTACGTTACCTATCAGGGGACGTGTATATGGCATGGATTTTTGGAACAGGGAAATGGAAAAATATGCTTGGTTGGACCTCCTACTTCCAATTTGGGGCACTGCACGTGCAATCTAAGGTGCCACCAGATAGGAGAGGTGTATTAAGTTGTAATACTCATTCCTATCAGTTTTATACCTGTTACGTTACCTATCAGGGGACGTGTATATGGCATGGATTTTTGGAACAGGGAGATGGGAAAAGATGCTTGGTCTGACCTCCTACTTCGAATTTGGGGCACTGCACGTGCAATCTAAGGTGCCACCAGATAGGAGAGGTGTATTAAGTTGTAATTCTCATTCCTATCAGTTTAATACCTGTTACGTTACCTATCAGGGGACGTGTATATGGCATGGATTTTTGGAACAGGGAAATGGAAAAAGATGCTTGGTTGGACCTCCTACTTCCAATTTGGGGCACTGCACGTGCAATCTAAGGTGCCACCAGATAGGAGAGGTGTATTAAGTTGTAATACTCATTCCTATCAGTTTAATACCTGTTACGTTACCTATCAGGGGACGTGTATATGGCATGGATTTTTTGAACAGGGAGATGGAAAAAGATGCTTGGTTGGACCTCCTACTTCGAATTTGGGGCACTGCACATGCAATCTAAGGTGCCACCAGATAGGAGAGGTGTATTAAGTTATAATATTCATTCCTATCAGTTTAATACTTGTTACGTTACCTATCAGGGGACGTGTATATGGCATGCATTTTTGGAACAGGGAGATGGAAAAAGATGCTTGGTTGGACCTCCTACTTTGAATTTTGGGCACTGCACTTGCAATCTAAGGTGCCACCAGATAGGAGAGGTGTATTAAGTTGTAATACTCATTCCTATCAGTTTTATACCTGTTACGTTACCTATCAGGGGACGTGTATATGGCATGGATTTTTGGAACAGGGAGATGGAAAAAGATGCAAGGTTGGACCTCCTACTTCGAATTTGGGGCACTGCACGTGCAATCTAAGGTGCCACCAGATAGGAGAGGTGTATTAAGTTGTAATACTCATTCCTATCAGTTTAATACCTGTTACGTTACCTATCAGGGGACGTGTATATGGCATGGATTTTTTGGATTAGGGAGATGGAAAAAGATGATTGGTTGGACCTCCTACTTCGAATTTGGGGCACTACACGTGCAATCTAAGGTGCCACCAGATAGGAGAGGTGTATTAAGTTGTAATACTCATTCCTATCAGTTTAATACCTGTTACGTTACCTATCAGGGGACGTGTATATGGCATGGAGAACAGGGAGATGGAAAAAGATGATTGGTTGGACCTCCTACTTCGAATTTGGGGCACTACACGTGCAATCTAAGGTGCCACCAGATAGGAGAGGTGTATTAAGTTGTAATACTCATTCCTATCAGTTTAATACCTGTTACGTTACCTATCAGGGGACGTGTATATGGCATGGATTTTTGGAACAGGGAGATGGAAAAAGATGCTTGGTTGGACCTCCCACTTCGAATTTGTGGCACTGCACGTGCAATCTAAGGTGCCACCAGATAGGAGTGGTGTATTAAGTTGTAATACTCATTCCTATCAGTTTAATACTTGTTACGTTACCTATCAGGGGACGTGTATATGGCATGCATTTTTGGAACAGGGAGATGGAAAAAGATGCTTGGTTGGACCTCCTACTTCCAATTTGGGGCACTGCACGTGCAATCTAAGGTGCCATCAGATAGGAGAGGTGTATTAAGTTGTAATACTCATTCCTATCAGTTTAATACCTGTTACGTTACCTATCAAGGGACGTGTATATGGCATGGATTTTTGGAACAGGGAGATGGAAAAAGATGCTTGGTTGGACCTCCTACTTCGTATTTCGGGCACTGCACGTGCAATCTAAGGTGCCACCAGATAGGAGAGGTGTATTAAGTTGTAATACTCATTCCTATCAGTTTAATACCTGTTACGTTACCTATCAGGGGACGTGTATATGGCATGGATTTTTGGAACAGGGAGATAGAAAAAGATGCTTGGTTGGACCTCCTGCTTCGAATTTGGGGCACTGCACGTGCAATCTAAGGTGCCACAAGATAGGAGTGGTGTATTAAGTTGTAATACTCATTCCTATCAGTTTAATACCTGTTACGTTACCTATCAGGGAACGTGTATATGGCATGGATTTTTTGGAACAGGGAGATGGAAAAAGATGCTTGGTTGGACCTCCTACTTCGAATTTGCGGCACTGCACGTGCAATCTAAGATGCCACCATATAGGAGAGGTGTATTAAGTTGTAATACTCATTCCTATCAGTTTAATACCTGTTACGTTACCTATCAGGGGACGTGTATATGGCATGGATTTTTGGAACTGGGAGATGGAAAAAGATGCTTGGTTGGACCTCCCACTTCGAATTTGGGGCACTGCACGTGCAATCTAAGGTGTCACCAGATAGGAGAGGTGTATTAAGTTGTAATACTCATTCCTATCAGTTTAATACCTGTTACGTTACCTATCAGGGGACGTGTATATGGCATTGATTTTTTGAACAGGGAGATGGAAAAAGATGCTTGGTTGGACCTCCTACTTCGAATTTGGGGCACTGCATGTGCAATCTAAGGTGCCACCAGATAGGAGAGGTGTATTAAGTTGTAATACTCATTCCTATCAGTTTAATACCTGTTACGTTACCTATCAGGGGACGTGTATATGGCATGCATTTTTGGAACAGGGAGATGGAAAAAGATGCTTGGTTGGACCTCCTACTTCGAATTTGGGGCACTGCACGTGCAATCTAAAG